>CATIWR010183854.1:0-12831 GCA_949677035.1 Omphalea diandra | reverse complement strand
CAGGGCAGTAAGAAAGAAGAAGGCTTAAAGAAAATCTGCATTTTTAGTTGATTTTGGCAGCAGTTGATGGTGAGATGGACATCAACAGGCTCTAGATCAATGGCAACATCTGGATTGGCAGTGTTTGGTGGCAACGCGCTTTTTAACTCTGGTTCTCGAAAATAGATTTCAACAAGCTCCTTATGAGTTTCGGTTTGTTAATTTTCATGCATTTAGTTATTCATGGTGTTTTCATAGTGATAAAAATCAGTGTTTTCAGAATCAGACTGAATCAGGTAGATAAAATCAGAAATTGATTTGTGATTCAGTTCAATTTAATATAAAAAATTAATTGGCTAAACAATTGATCAAAATCGAAAAATCACTCTAAATTGAAAACCGAACCAACTTGGTTCAATCTAAAATTACTTTTTTTTATAAAAAATTTTACAAAATTACACTTTCATTTAAATTATAAATTTTTTGAAAAATTCATTATTTTATTATATTATATATATTTTTTAATTTTTAAATATTATTTATATTTTTTTCAAAGAAGTAAAAAATAGATCAATCGAACATATCAGCTAATCAATTTGATCTTTGATTTGGTTTTTAAAAACAATGATAAAATTATTGTTGTGATGATGATTTTAGAATTTAGCTAAGGAAGAAATGGGGTTAATAATTTTGATGAGAAAAAGTGATAAAAATGAATAGATTTTAATTTGATTTACTATTGATTTAGGAATTTTTTAACGTGGATGTCATTAAGGAGATGTTTAGTAATCATATTAAGTATTTAAAATTAAAATATGCAGCACTTATTTTTTTAAAATTATTCGATAACTTTTTTAAAAAAATTCTTAACATTTTAAGAGTGTTTTATAACTTTTTTTTATTAAATACTTAATTTTAAAAAAATCGCTTCATATAATAAATAGAAAATTTTTACTTAATAAATTGAATGATAAAAAAATTATAATTTTGATAATATTTGTTCATTATCACAATCTTTTCCTATTTATAATGATATAATTAATAAATTCAAAATATTTAAAATTTAATTATATAATAATTTATTATAAAATATATAATGATTTTATCTTAAATTTATTTCTTAAATTTGATTTTTTTTGAGATTTTATATCTATTCAATGATTATTTAATTTTTAAAATTTTAATACTAAAATTATTTAATTTTTAAATTTTAATATTAAAATTATTTAATATTTAATTTTTCAATGGTTAATTTTTTGTGTTTCGAACTTCATACTTTCCTTGTATACTGCCCGTTTTCTCAGCAGAGAAGACACATAACTAGTAATTTTCTGCGGCAAAGGTCACCGGTAGTGTCGGCTTGATTGCTTGATTTATTGGGGTAATCCTGTGTGTAAGGATGCGAATGCAGCTGTGGCCACTTGTGTTGCAGAAGTCTTCTCCTTTTCTGCCTTTTTTTTTTTTTTCCGTTGATTCTTGTCTTGACTCGTGTTAAGAGTCAAATTTCACAGAAAAACATATAAAAATGCAAAAGATTTGTAACGGTCTAAACTTAATTATTTAATTAATTAATTTTAATTTTTAATAATTATTAACTCAAATTCATTTAAAATTCATTTATTTTTAGATTTAATCTTTATCTAATTTATTTAATCTCTATTCTTTTAATTTAATTTTTAACATAATATTAGAGCAAATCTGGTCGGTTCAATTTTTATCTATCACTCTATTTTTCTTTTGGATGTCCGATCTTAGTAGCATGATCCGAGGTTGTTGCTGCATTCAATTTAATTTCGATTTCAGGATGAGAAATTTTAATGTCAAGTGGAAAAAAATTTCAATTTCAAGTGATCAATTAAGTCGTTGTTTGAATGCTCAGTCTCATGATTTAATCCAGTGTTACCGCTACATTCAATTTAATTTCAAAGAAAAGAAAAGGAATTTCAATTTCAAACTGCCAATTAAACCTTTACCACTTGATACATATGAAAAACATTAATAAAATATAAAAAGTATATAATGGTTTGGATTAGCATACCTAATTAATTAATTCTAACATTTTAGTAATTATTAACCCAAATTCATTTAAAACTTATTTATTCTTGGACTTAATCTATATTTAATTTATCTCACCTCTACCTTTTCAATTTAATTTCTAATACCCTAGTAGTTATTTCAAGAAGGAAAAATGAAAGCATAAGAATTTTATTTTTATTAAGATTTTTAATAGCTTTATTTATTTTTTTTCATTGTATTTAGTAGCTTTATTTAGAGATCAATAGTAATTTCTTTTTAATTACAGAAAAAATCCAGATTGTGGACTGAAAACTAAAGGTCAAATGGTCATCAAGATTTAGTAAGTGGGAGATGAAAGGATACAAATTTGAAGGTCAAACCAATGTGGCCTTTGCGTAAAAAAAAAAGAAAAAAGTGCTCAAGATTCTACATTACTTCAATATGCTGAATAGTTAGCATGGATAATTATAGATATTTTTTCAACCAAATTGTCAATTCTTGTTAAAAAAAAAAAAAAAAAAAGTGAAGAACTTTTATGTATAAATTGGAGATGATGCTGCTAAAAAAAAAAATAAAAAGAGCTGTTGGGTAAATTTGAGCTTTTTATTAATATATTACTTAGACTCTGAATGGGTTGAAATTTCAGCTTTGACAAGGAGAGTAAAGAGAAGAAGGAGAAAATTTGGATGAGAAACATATGAG
This sequence comes from Omphalea diandra, assembly GCA_949677035.1. Taxonomy (NCBI): domain Eukaryota; kingdom Viridiplantae; phylum Streptophyta; class Magnoliopsida; order Malpighiales; family Euphorbiaceae; genus Omphalea; species Omphalea diandra. The sequence goes on along the minus strand of CATIWR010183854.1, from coordinate 10,134 downwards.
GGACAGAGACAAGCATATAAGACACAGAAAGTGAGCTAATATGACATTTTTAATTAAAGAAATGTTTATATAGCGTCCGCTTAAGCAAACCGACTATTAAAAAAATCAAAATTACTTTATAATATACTCTTTAAATTTTAATTTTTTATATTATAATTTTTTTTTTGTTTAGAGATCTTATTGTTATAGACTTTCAATTGAAGAACGGTGGGTGATGGAGACCGTGTTAAGACGTATGGATTAGGGATGAGTTGGGATGGAAATAACGAAAATGTCCTCTCAATCTTTTTTTTTTTTTTTTTCATTTAGTTGGGGTAAAATATAACAATAAGATATACATTTTTTTATTTAGTTGTCATGCCATCTAGTTATTTATTTTTTTCAATTTAATTTTATTTATTAAATATAATTGAAATTAATTTTACTAATTAAAGTAGAATTGGCATAATTAAATTTCATATATTATTATAAATTAACTTAAAATTTTGAATTAATTTTAATATATATATATATATGTATATGTGTGTGTGTGTTGCGCGTACAGGCGTGCATATAATTAGAGTTAATTTAAAGTCTAAATCTCATTTTAAAGGACTACTCTATTATCATGATCAAAGCTAATTGATAGCTAATTAGCTATGTAATAATTTTTTTTTAAAATAAAAATTGAGACTATGTAGTAATGTAGACTTCTAAAATTATATTAGTAGCAAGTGCAACCTTCACATGGAAATTATATTATACTAATATTTTGTGGACTGAATCATTGTAAACAAATCAAGCTACTCCATTGGGTTGAGTTCCTCTATGGGTATTTATCTACTAAATATGCACTAGACAAGATTCTTTACTATATTGATGTATGGGCAAAGAAACTAAGATTTTTAGAGCAGGCAATTACTTGGGTGGGTAACACTGTTTCATCATCAGTCTCTTTCAAGTCAATTTTAACACTCTCATCATCGTCTGACATTTATTGCCACCGCTAGTAGTAGCATTCGAAGTTGAAATCTTTTGAGTTGAGGTGTAGAAGGAGCCAATGCTTGACCAACCACATCAAGAAGAAACTTCTTCTCAGGACTCTGTTATACCTACTTCTCTGATCAGATGTTTGTGTATTGGTCATTTCTTACCAAGATGGGACGCCAGGTTCTCTCTTTCTTAACTAGTTTCCTATAGATTTTTCCATGAACAGAAGGAAAAAGAAAAAGAGATGCAGAACAAGAATATATAAGAAACACTATTTTCCAACCCTCATATGTTTTCTTGAATTCCTCATTTTATTATTTATTATTTGGTTAATTTCTTAGAGGCAGTCCAATAAACTTGCCAATACTTATTAGGATTAATTGCTCCACTATTTAATAAAGCAACACTAGAGGAACAGAATTGTTCATAAAAATTTTGAAGTATTACATATTTATGTAGAAACAATTTCTTTGATATAAGAAAATTGAATCAAAGGATCCTCTCTACCCTTTAATTTTCTTTTTTCTTTTTTTTTTTTTTCTTTCTATGGAAGTTTTCTTCCTTAGAACCAACTTGGAGAAACGAACTCAATGTTCTGTCCTTGGAACTTATTGACAGACCATATTTGATAAATCAATATATAGAAATTCATTTGTTGGATAGTTAGACTCATCAAAGTTGACCAAATTTTTGGATAGGCACAACAATGACAAACAAAATTGCTAGTCTTTTCTCCTTGCAAGATTTACAATAATCATTATACTCTGCACTCTTACACGGCTAATTATTTATTTATCAATGGTTTGTTGTCTGCAGAATGTGGGAATTTTCAGTTGGTCTGTACATGATCACCCTTTGGCCTGATTCTTTAATCCTTGCTGATATTTATGGAGCTATTGAATCTGCTTCTACTGCATTTTTCGGCCCCATCGTTGGACAATAGGTGGAGAGATTAACATGTTAAGGTTTAGTCTCTTATGCATTTGGTGATTTCTATTTCCAATCCTACATAACAATAGCCGATTCGTTTAAACAACTTTCTTTTTTTTTTCCGGGTTCTCAGAATTTGGTTGGTGACTCAAAATCTTTCCTTTATAATTGCTGGATGCACAGTAGTTTCATTAATCATGTTTTCAACCTTAAAATCGTCAAATTTTACAGTATTCATCTTACTTTTGATGTTAACCAACATTTCTGGAGCTCTTGCTGTGCTATCCACTCTTGCAGGTACCATCCTAATAGAAAGAGAATAGTATGCAGTTTGTGAATTAATTACATTTGTATAAAATTCACGGATAGACATTGGCTTAGTAGTTGATATTCAACCTGTTTCAATGGAACAATTAACAGTGTTATTGTAGATAAACATAAGTATTAGTAGATATTTTCAAACAAAATACAGGGCGCTGGTGATATCAGAAGGTCATCCTCCAGGTGTACTAACGAACATGAATGCAATTATCAGACGGATTGATTTAACCTGAAAGCTTCATGCTCCAGCAGTTAGTGGCCTCATAATCAGCTTTGTATCAGTAAAAGCCTCCGCTATGACCTTAGCAATCTGGAATACTATAGCAGTGTGGATGGAGTATTGCCTTTTCATATCTGTACGCAAAGGAGTTCCAGCCTTTGGCGAAAGCAGTGAAAGGAGGTTGTCAAGATTTTTACAAAGTGATCTTGAAGAAAAAACGTCTCTTTCCAGTGAAAGAGTGCGCTTACTTTCTGACAATGAGGAAAATTCAGCATCGGCAGAAAGACAATGGAGAAGGAAATTAACTGAATGGATAACTAAGGCCCCTTGTGTCGGTGCCTGGAGTGTGTATTTGCGGCAAGATGTTGTGCCTCCAGGCATAGCGCTGGCTTTGTTATATTTCACAGTCCTCAGGTAATGTTGTATCATATATTGGTTTTGCACTCAGGATTTTGCTAGCTCTTACATGTAAATTTTTTAATGATGTTGTAGCTTCGGCACCTTGATGACAGCTACCTTATAATGGAAAGGTATACCTGCATTTGTCATTGGAATAGCACGTGGAATTAGCGCTTTGATTGGTATAGCTGCAACACTCGTATATCCAGTCTTGCAATCTCATATGTTGACTCTTAGAACTGGACTCTGGTCAATCTGGTCTCAGGTAATCGACCTCGATGACTACATTCTAGCTGATTGATCTATCTTAATGGTTTTTCTTTTTGATACTGCGTGTTTGGTCATGTAGTGGACCTGCCTGTTAGTAGGTGTTGCTTCAATATGGGTCCAAAACCATGTTTTGTCAGCTTACATGCTGATGGCTGGAGTGGCAACATCTCGCCTTGGCTTGTGGATGTTCGACTTATCTGTCATCCAACAAATGCAGGTTCAGTTTCTTGATTTGTCTCCTAATTCTTGGTCCAGGTCTACCTTGGACCAAGACGTATGACATGGGACCCATTTGCATATGCGCTGATATTGTTATGTCTGTTCTATTACTGACTGCAACTGTGGCCTTGGATCATCTTCCTAAAAGTGATCCGATGTGCTGTGGGAGGTGTTCAGAATTCTCTTTCAGTCTAGTCTGGACTTGATAGGGTATGTGATGGGAACAATTATCTCTTATCCACAGGTAATCTGAACATGGGACTGGGTTCAATTAATTGTAAATGATGGGTATATATTAATCAGCCGAGCCATGATTTATTGGCGTTCAGGATTTCTGGAAATTGATTTTAATGTCGTTCTTGGCGGTGACAATGGCAGCATTACTCTACAACGTACATCTATATCGAGTTAGGAAACATATTTTCCACTTTGAGAAGCTCTTCATGTTAGCGAAGATGATAATTAATTAAGATCTTCTGAAATGTGAAATGGGCATTTTAGAAAGTATTTAAGAAGAGGAGAAGCAGCACCAGCACAAAGCATGCTTCTGCTTGGGCTAAATTCCACTCAATTTCCTTTTGGGTCCTTTTGAAGGATATATTTTTTCCGCAAACCAGGCAGCAAGAAATTTCCTGTTGTAATGTGGTAGATTTTTCATGATGCATTTGTGAGGTGTAAAAATAAAAATTAACTATTTTAACGTTTAACTCTAAAATTTATCTTTAAATTAAATACAAACTTTTATATTTTTTTTATCACTTGGCAGTAGTTTAAGTTGTCACATACTTCCTGCTGCCTGTTACGTAGGAAAAATCTATGGCTTTAAGTAATATTCCTGAATTTTAATTTTAATTCTAATTCTGTTAGAATTATAATTGAGCTGAAACTGTAATTCTAGTGTTTAGATTATAAATCAAAAGAAAAGAATTGAGCTGAAATTATAATTTAAATTTCAATTCTAGTATTTGAATTGTAAAATTATATATTAAAATTATAATTATAATTTTGATGTTTAAATTTATAAAATCTAAAATTATTAACTTTAATTTAGTTTTGGACATATAAGATAATAAAATACATAAAGAATAAAAAATATAATTTAATTATAAAATATATGAAGAGGCAAAATATGTAAAGATAAATTTTAAATAATTCAATTCAAATTAATAAACTTAGTTTTTTTTACAAGAATTAGTTTAAACTTTTTTTAAAAAAAGGTTATAATTTAGATAAATGATTTATGTAAAATTAAATCCACATTTTTTGACATAAAATAATACTATAACATCTTGTAAGACAAAAATAATAAATGTTTTTTTTTTCTTAATTTGGTTCAATTTAAATATAAATTCTATCCTATTTGGAAAAAAATCAATAAATTTGATTTTGTTGAATTTTAGTAAAAAACTTTCAGTTAAACCAAATTAAATTTATTCAAAATTAAATTAAAATAGGTTAAATCTATAATAAATTAAATCTAAGATAGTTTAGTCTAAAATTTATTATTTATATTAAAATATATAAAAAATTATTAGGAATATAGTATTTGTATAAAAATATTTAAAAATATATTATAAGAACTATTATTTATACTAAAAATATTTTCAAATTATTTTTTAAAAATATAATTCAAATTGATCAAATCAATTTGGTTTGATTTGATTTATGAATTAATTCGATTCAATTTATATTTAAATTTTAAATTTTCAATTCAGTTTCGATTCAATTGGGTTTGATTGAGTTAAATTTGATTCAATTTGATCAAATTTAGTGTGGTTCAAATACCTGCCCTAATTGTGTAGTTTAAAATTATAATTCTTTTAGAATGAGTTAAAAATTTAAATATAAATTAGACTTAATATTTTAAATTACACAAAATTGATGTGAAATTATAATTATAATTTTGAATGAATTATTCAAACAACATAACTAGAATTCTATGATATAATTCTAATTCTAAACTCCAATTCTAATTCTAAACTCCAATTCTATCATTATTTTTGTTCTCCAAACAGACCTTTTAATATATTTTGTATGTTTATTCAACCTCTAAAACATTGGAAGTTCTTAAATCAATATAATTTTAAAAAATATTTAAAAAATTATATATAAATAACACTCAAAAAATTAAAAAAATATAATATGATAAAATAATGAAAAATATTTTAATTTTAAATTTTAAATTAAATAATATAATTTTTTAAAATTTTTTAATTTTTTTATCAAATAACATAATTTTAATCTTTCAGACTGAAACGTGTTCACCCTTGAGAAATATCTCTATAAACAACGACTAGAGTTTGAATTAAAGTAAATGATAGATTTTGAAAAATTTAGAAATTTTATTTATTTTTTCATATCTAAATAATGGTTTCGTATTTAAACTTATGAATTTTCTCATCAAAATTTCTTAAATTAAATGTTATTTAAAATTAATTGAATTCAAAATTAATCAATTGAGAATGAAGATGAAGCACAAAGGAATCGACCGTAGAATTAAGAGAAGAAGCCCAAAGAGTCAACATAGAGAGCAGCAAAGCACCTTCACCAGGCAGAACAAAAATCTAATAAATAATCTTTATAAATAAAAAATATAATATAAAATGATATGGACAAAGACGAAGAAAATAAAAAATAATAATCTTTATATGCGCTTTTTGTGCCTCTGCTTTCTTGCTTTTGGAGATATGCCACGCGTTCCACACTTTCTAATCAAAACCCAAAAAGTATGCCCTACAAGGACACACTCAGTGCCATGTTCATTATTCCCATAATTTATTTATATATTAATAAAAATGATAGATAGCTGGTGAAGTGAAACATTTTTGTAGGGGTTATTTTTATTTTGGTAAAAGGAAACCCCATTTGATGGAGTTGGAGAATTAAATAATTAAATTTTAAAAATATTAGTATTTTATAAAATTAGACTATCAATCAAATATGTGAAATTTTAAATTGAATTATTGAGCAATTTGATTAATTTTAGATTGATTTTTAATTATTATAAATATATTTTATTCTTTTAATTATTTTTAGAGCTATTTATTGATATTTTAGAGTTTATTATAATTAAATTAAATCTATCAAACTGCTCGAATTGATCAATTAGATAATCAATAAATTAATTGATTCACTGATCAATGCAATTTTAAAAACACCATAAAAGATTAATTCATTAACTCATTGTCAAGACTTTTCACTTTATATGCGTCATTTTTACTTTGATAAATTAGTTTAATTAGATTTTTTTATGATCTTTTTAATAAATTTAGACGATTAATAACATTTATTGTAGATGGTTTATTTTAATCATTAGAACCTTTGGATGATTTGATACTTCTTAATTTTCAAAATTTTTAAAACTATTACAAAATTTAAGAATTCAATTCAAAAATAGATTATTTAAAATTACATAAAATTAGGAGAATTATGTTTAAGCACATAAATTCTGTATTTTTAATGCTTACATATCCATAAGTTCATCTAAAAGATATAAAAACATTGATGGAATATTTGTATAAATGAAAATATAGCATATTAATATCATTTAATAACTAACCTTAAGGCTTGATTAGTTTAGCCATAACGATTAATGATAAGTGATCAATTATCAATAATTAGTAATTAACAATCAATGTTTAATTATAATCAATTATAAATGATTAGTGATTAACAATTAATGTTCAACTATAAGTTATTAACAAATATAAAATATTTTAATAATTTAGCAATTAAATATGTGGTTTAATATGAAATGGTAAAAACGATAATTATTTTTTTATTTTAATTAATTTAATTTATATAATAGTAATTAATGTTAAATATAAGGTTCATATTAAAGATAAATTTTAAATTTTAAATTTTATGTTTAAATGCTAGAAAAATTAGTTTTAGTATTTAGTTATATTTTTTAAAACAAAATATATATCTCCTTTATTTTTTTATTATTTCTTGGCCTTCAAAATAAAAATAAATTAATTTAATGTTACCGAATATTTAAATTTTTTCATATTTCATAAAATTATTTAATCATTTCAAAATATAAAATTATTAAATTATTTGCATTTATTTTAATTTTATCATAGTAAAAATGAAAAAATAAAGATATTTTCATTTATTAATATGATTTTGAAAATGTGTTCAAATATTTTTCTTTGAATTAATTCATAATCGTGTAAGATTTTAAAAAATAAATATTATCAATTTTAAATTTTATTTATGATTAATATAAATTTTTTATAAAATTCATCTGATTATAATATAAAAATATATTTTAATTATATATAACAATAGCATCATTAAATATTTTTATTTTACATTTAATAAATAAAATAATAAAAATATAATAAGATTAGAGTTATTGTGGGTGGGTTTTCGACAGATAAATAAATACAAAGAAAAAGAGGAAAAATTAGGAATTGAAAATTTGGTAACGTACTGTCTGCACTTGAAACTGTTCTTCCTCAGATAAGTCCTCTACCGAACGGGAATGGTCTCAGATTCCGATAAAATGACTATTTTACCCTTCCTTTTTACTTATTGTCCTTACCGTCCTTCTCCGTACACATCTCCAGTCCGTTATCTAAAGACGCTTATACCCTCCTCCCTCCCTCTTTCTTTTCTTCCAAGTTATTATTGTTGGTTTTAGAAATTCAACCACTTGACTAAAGAAAACAATAAAGGGTTTTATTGAAGATTAAGAGAGGTTTTTAAAATGTGCTTTGATTTGAAATAAACTAATTATAAGCCTATAATTTCTTGAAAAATGTATTTTAAGTGTATTTTAATTAGAAAATGTAAAATAATGAATTAATTAAAATATATAATTTCATGAAAAGTATATTTTTAATGTATCTTAATTAAAAATATATATATATTTTACTGTTCAAGTCTCTTAATTGCAAAAAAACCCAATAAGTATAATAAGTTTAAGGTATTAAAAAATATTTTTTAAAATATCTTGATAATTATTATCTTAAATAAATTTATCATTATAATAAAAAATTTTATATGTCAATAGAGATAATATTATTTAGTAACACACTTTTTGAAAGTTCATAAATAATAAAAAATAAGGATAATATTCTGTTAAAGAAAAAATACTTAAATTAAATAAGAAAATATTTAACTTACTATAAAATAACTTCATAAAAATATCTTTTAAAAAAATTATGCACTTTCGAATTAAATGAAACTTCAATTTTATTTAAATTTTCAAAAATTCAAGTGTTTTATTAAAGAAAGTAAAACATTATTATATCAAAGGCTAAAAGATATTTTTAAAAATTAAGAAATTTTATTCTCAATTTTTTTTTGTTTCATATTACATTACGTCAAAATAATACTCTCTTTATTCCATAATAATTGATAAAATTTCTATTTTAGTCCTAAAATGATTAATAATTTTCTTTTTTATTTAATAGTTAATCAAATAATTGTCTAATATACTATTATTAATTGATATTTATTTTCATACTATTAATAAATTATTATCTATATTTTTAACTTTGAATTTATATCTTCAATGTAAAAAAAATATTATACTCTTTAATAATTTTTTTTAAGTTTCAATAATCACTAATATTTAAAATGAAAAAATGAAAAAATTATACTTTATTAATGTTAATAAAATAAAAAAATAAATAGAGATATTTAATAAAAAGTGATTAAAATATATAAAATAATTATAATTAATTAATTTTTTATTCTTCATAAAAATAAAATTTTATCAATAATTTTGGTTGAAGACGGTATTGCAAGTCAAATATCTTCAAAAGAGCGAGAAGGGTAATATCGTCTATGTAACGAACAATAAAAGAATTAAATTCCTCTTTTAGAAAGAAACCAACAAGGGCATTCTCACTCGCTCGTCAACTGACGAAACCCATACATTGCCATATCTTCTGTTAACGGTTACTTCTAAGCCTCAAAAATCTCAAAACCGTCCTTATATAACAACAACCCATCATTTCTCTTGCTCCATAGCTCGCAATACCCAAACCACATTAGTACTTAGTTGTTCCAAGAGATGAAGAAGCAGAAGGCCAACATTGAATCCAATAACAACATTAACGCCTTTGATCCGTTGTCTGAAGACTTAGTGTTCACCATTTTAGACTTCTTAAACACAAACCCACTTGACAGAAAGTCGTTTTCTTTAGTATGCAAGTCGTTTTACTCTATAGAATCAAAGCACCGCAAGACTCTGAAGCCACTGCGCGTAGAGCACCTACCAGGAATCCTCAAGAGATACCCACATGTATCCCACCTTGATCTATCTCTCTGCCCTAGAATCAACGACTATTCGCTTAACATCGTCTCTCATACCTGCAAGGAATCGATCAGGTCTGTCGATCTTTCGCGTTCCAGGTTCTTTTCCTATAATGGGTTGATGAGTTTGGCTTTGAATTGCAAGAATTTGGTCGAGATTGACTTGTCCAACACCGTCGACCTCAGGGATGCGGTGGCTGCCACCGTGGCCGAGGCCAAGAATCTGGAGAGGCTATGGTTGGGGAGGTGCAAGTTGATTACGGATATGGGTATTGGGTGTATTGCGGTTGGTTGCAAGAAGCTGCGGTTGATTAGCTTGAAATGGTGTTTAGGTGTTAGTGATTTGGGGGTTGGTTTGATTGCTGTTAAGTGTAAGGAGATTAGGAGTTTGGATCTGTCTTATTTGCCGGTAAGGAAAGAAATTACTCATTTAATCAGTATATATATATATATATATATATATATATATATATATATATATATATATATATAAGCTAGAATCCAAAGTTTTATTTTTGAGTCTTTTGGTTTTAATT
>CATIWR010183834.1:0-51008 GCA_949677035.1 Omphalea diandra | reverse complement strand
CAAGTAATCATTAAGAGCATATGATTCTCACTTGACTTGTATTCACATGTAAAATGTAACAATTCAATCACATATACATGTAATAGAACATAATCATACCATAAAATTATCACACACATACATTGAATCTAATTATGATTTTTACTCACCTTTTGATGTGACCAACCTTTACGATAGGTTTGGTTCTCTCTCTAGGGCTTCCTCAAAGTGTTGAGATCCTAACATTTGATACATAAATGGTTATAAGTATGTCAAAATGATTATGAATGCTTGGTATGCTACTATGACATGATTCATGCAAGTGGACCTAGTGTTTATGCATATTTTCCTTATATGGCAGCCTGAGCATGCTACATTCTCACAATAATAATTCTATATATACTTATCCAAATGGCTTGATTTTTTTTTCAAATAAACTAGACACATAATGATACAACATATTCAAATTTCAAGCCAATATAAGACACACAAAAAATGGGGTGAATTTTTGAATTTTGCTTTATTTCAGCATCATCTCAGTCTGAGTAGGTCTTACATTCTAGGGTGTATCTCAAATTGTACAAATCTAATTGTAGTAATAATATACCATTAGTTAGAAAACATATAAAGGAACATTTTTCATGTTTTACTCATTGTTATAAGGTCACCAAAATAAAGGACCAATCTCAGGGTGGGCAGGTTTATAACTTGTTGACAAACAGTCATGATGAAGGGACAATATCTTAACAAGCATATTGGATTAGGCAAAAAATATTTTGCAAGTATGTATATTAGACATAAATATACAACTTTTAAGTTTAGACCATCATTAAATTCTGAATCTATGGCCATCAAATTCTTAGAAAACATAACTAAAATAAAGGTGAGGTTTCATCCATGTACAGGGTCAGTCCCAATCAATGAGCTATATCTTTTTCCACACAATAAATCAATCAAAACAGCTTTACATGTATTTATAGGGATATAAAACTAAAAATTTTATGTTTTTAACTTTGTCAAAATCATAACATAAGGCCATCAAAATATAAGAAAACAGAAAGACTGAGGTCATTTTGGTTTTATGTAAACCAACCCTAATGAAGGAGCCATAACTCCTCACACATACAAAATCAAGCAAAATTATTTCATATTCATTTATATGGGATATAAAGCTACAACTTTCATATTTTGTACTTTTCCCAATTCCTCTTCTAGGGTTATGAAATCGTGGGTAAAAAATCCTATTCTAACAGCAAAATCCAACACAATCAGCTCTTGTTCTCTTGAATTTCAACTTCCATCCAAGAGCTCTACCTCAATTACTCCATAATTCTCACTAACCATGCATGATTAACATGTCATGAGGGGTTAATTTCATGTGGGGAGAAGATAAATTAAGTTACATATTGCCCCAGAATTAGAAAACCTTAGGATTCTTTCCTAGGTAGCTTACTCTTCTTTGTCTCCTTCTTCTTCTTCTTCTTATTCTTCTTTCTTTCTTTCTTTTTTCCTTAGCTCTTTCTTTCTTCTGTTGTACCTCACATCTAACCTCTTAATTCTGATCCTAAAGGGTTAAAAATTCCACTTGTAAGCCTATTGTAACAAGATAAAATCATGATTTTTCATTCTTATTGGTTGGAAGTTCACTTTCCCCTTTTAGTCCCTCTACTTCACTCCTTTAGCACCTCTATCCATCTCCTAGTCCCTATATGCTCCTTATACTTTTAAATAAGCTCTCTAATACCATTATTAATGATAATATAACATGCACACAACATAAGATAATTTTTCATGCAACTATACAAACATTACATATATGTTCAAGTGTCTCAAATGCAATGGTGCATGTGTCATCGTTGTGTTTGTCCAATGCACATGTCTAAATGACCATTTATCCAATGCCTTTGTTCATGTGTGGTTTCAAATCATTTATGCAATGAATATATTCATGTGATAATGCCAATAAATATGGATGGAGATGTTACATTTCTTCCTCTCTTATAAAGAATTTCGTCCTCAAAATTCAATACCGGTAAACAAATGTGGATATTGTCATTTCATGTTCCCTTTAGTTTCCTATGTAGTCTCTTCTTATTAATATTTTCTTCATAACACCTTAATCAAAGGGGCTTCTCAATTTTGTAACTGTTTTGTCTTATAACCGATGATTTCCATTGGTTCTTCAATGTAACTTACATCATTTGTAATTATTTTCGCTGGATCCCTAAGTATATGTGTAGGATTAGACCGATACTTCTTGAGCATACTCATATGGAATACGTCATGAATCTGAGCCATCTCTGGTGGTAGTGCTAGTCTATAAGCCAATGGACCAATTCTTTCTAAGATCTCATATGGTCCTATGTATCAAGGACTTAGTTTTCCCTTCTTGCCAAATCGAATTATTCCTTTCCATGGTGAAACTCGAAGGAACACTTTGTCTCTCATCTTATATTCCATTTCTCTTCTGAGTTAGTCTACATAGCTCTTTTGCTTGTCTTGTGCTGCTTTAAGTTTTCTCTTGATGACCTTCACCTTGTCTATAGTGTCTTACACTAATTCTGGCCCTTCTAAAACACACATCCCTTCTTCATCCCAATAGATTGGACTTTGACATTTTCTTCCATATAGTGCTTCATATGGTGCCATTTGCACATTGCTATGATAATGGTTATTATAAGCAAATTCAATCAAGGCAATATATTCATCCCATGAACCTTTGAACTCTATCACACAAGCTTGAAACATGTCTTCAAGTGTGCGAATTGTCCTTTTTGATTGCCCATCTATCTGAGGATGAAAAGAGGTACTACAACTCAACTTGGTACCCAAAGCCTATTACAAACTGACTCAAAATCGAGATGTAAATTGTAGGTCTCTATCCGATACAATGGACACTGGAATACCATGTATTCTGACAATTTCATCCACATATTTCTTGGCTAAGTGCTTAAGTGAACTATCCCACCGAATAGGCAAAAAGTGAACTGACTTAGTCAGTCTATCAATGATCACCCATATAACATCATTCTTCTTCAAAGTCCTCAGTAATCCATATACAAAGTCTATGGTTATTCTTTCCTATTTCCATACTAGAATCATTAACAGTTTCAATTTTCCAGTTGGTGCTTGATGTTTCGTTTTGATCTGCTGACAAGTCAAACATGTTGAAACATAGGTTGCTACATCTTTCTTCATTTTAGGCCATAAAAAATGAGATCGCAGGGTATTATACATCTTTGTCATTCTTGGATGCATGGTTCTCTTTGCAAGTTATCAACGTTAGGCACACAAATATGAGAACCCAACATCAAGGCATCATTTTGAATATCAAAATCTCAATGTCTCCTATGTTTTACCATTTCAATCATTCTATGTAACTTTAGATACTTGCCCTTTGCTTTTTTAATTCGATCATGCAACATTGGTCTCATTTGAAAAGTAGCAATCAATACCCTATTCTTTTGTATGTTTAGTTCCATATTCATAACTCGTAACTGAACTAAATAAGACAATGAAAATACTTGTAAATGAGCTACACTACTTCTTGATTTCCTGCTCAAAGCATCAACAACCACATTTGCCTTCCCTGAGTGATACTCAATGGTACTATCATAATCCTTTAGTAGTTCTAACCACCGCTTATGTGTCATGTTTAATTCTTTTTTGGCTTATCAAATACTTCAACCTCTTGTGATTCGTAAATATCTGAAAAGTTTCTCCGTACAAGTAGTGTCTCCATATTTTCAAAGCAAACACAACGACAACAAGTGTTAGGTCATGTACTGGATAAGATAATTTATAAGGTTTTAGTTGTCTAGATACATATGCAATTACCTTACTATGTTACATTAAAACACATCCTAAACCTTAAGGCATCACTATATACTACAAATCCTCCATTACCAGTAGGAATGGTTAACACTGGAGCTGATATCAATCTATCTTTTAATTCATCAAAACTCTCATGACATGCTTTAGACCACTAAAATGGTACATTTTTCCGAAGTAACTTAGTCAAAGAAGCAACTATAAGTGAAAATCCCTCAAAAAATCGACGATAATACCCAGCTAGTCCTAAGAAACTTTGGACTTCTGCAACATTCTTTGGGATTTCCCATTTTACTATTGCTTCAATTTTGTTTGGATCTACCTTTATGCCCTTTTTAGAAATTATATGTCCTAAAAATACCACCTGGTCAATCCAGAACTCACATTTATTCAATTTACCAAATAGTAATTTTTCTTTCAAAATTTGCAACACAATCCTTAAATGTTGTTCATGCACCTCTCTGCTCTTTGAATACACTAGTATGTCATCAATGAACACAATTACAAATTTGTCTAATAAGGCTGGAACACTTTGTTCATAAGAGCCATAAACACTACTGCTACATTAGTCAAATCAAATGGCATCACCATAAATTCATAATGCCCATACCTCATTTGAAAAGCTGTATTTGGTACATATGAGTTTGAAATTTTGAGCTGATAATATCCTGATTTTAAGTCAATTGTAGAAAACACCTGTGCTCCTTGTAATTGGTCAAACAAATCATATATCCTTAGTAAAGGATACTTGTTCTTCATAGTGACCCGATTTAACTGCCTGTAATCAATACATAGCCTCATTGTCCCATATTTCTTTTTGAAAAATAATACTGGAGCACCCTATGGTGACACACTAGGTCTGATGAATCCCTTTTCAAATAGTTCCTACAATTAGGTCTTTAATTCTCTTAACTTAAATGGAGCCATTCTATAAGGTGGTATGGATATCGGTGCAGTTCCTAGGACTAACTCAATTGTGAATTTTATCTCCCAATCAGGTGGCAAACCAGGTAAGTCAGCTGGGAATACATTTCGAAACTCATTCGTTACAAAAATATTCTCAAGTAATTCATTTATTAACCTTGTATCTACCATATGTGCTAAATAAGCCTCACATCCTTTTTTAATCATGCGAAAAGCCTTGATAGCATAAACTAGACATGCAGGTACAATTTGCCTTTCCCTTTGAAACACAACCCTTGTATGATTTGGAGATTCCAGAACAACTTCCTTAGTAAAATAATTCACTATTGCATTATATTTGGACAACCAATCCATATCCAGTATCACATCAAATTCATGTAGTAGCAATAATACTAGATAAGCATTTAACTCAACGTCATCAATGTGAATCACACAATCATGACATACCTTATCCACAATCATCACATCTCTCAAAGTAGCACTGCCACATAGATCAAAACCTAAAGGTTGATGCTTACTACATAGTTGCGATGCCATGTTCAATGAAATGAATTAATGTGTGAAGCCAAGATCAATTAATGCATTGACTTCTAAATCATGGAGAAAAAGTTTACCAGTGATTACTTCTGGAGCAACAACAACTTCTTGCCTAGTCATGGCAAATACTCTAGCCTATGTCGGGGGTCTAGAACTCTAACCTTTTGATCTACTCATACCTTGGCCAATTATAGTTGTTCTACCTCTGCCTCTACCAAATGAAACTCCAACTCCACTTACCTTTGAAACTTCAATTGTGGGCTCTGATGTAGCCCTGCCTCTGCCTCTGACATTCTAGATTTTTCAGGACAATCTCTAAGCATATGATTAAGAGACTTACAAAAGTAGCATCCCTCAGTCAATTTTCTACATTCACCCATATGTTGCCTGCCACAATGTACACATTAGGGTCATTGTTGCATAACTTGACTTTGACCTCTGCCTGTATAAGATGAAAGTCTTAATCCTCTGCCTCTATAGCTAGAGTAAGTATCGCTAGCACGGGATTGTGATGGCATATAATCCACACGTTTACCTTTCTTTCTATTAAAATTCCCCATAAACTCAATAGGCCTTCCTTTTACTCGTTGTTCTATCCTTTCTTTTTCTTATCTTTCCATCCTAATTGCAATAGCTTTTAGTTTGGTATAACTTTCAAGATCTGCAGCTGTGATCTTACTTCTAATCTCATATCTTAGTCCTTCTTCAAATTTTTGACATTTGTCTTTATTAGTGGCTACCATGAAGGACGTATAATGAGATAATTGATTGAATTTTACCTCATATTTAACTATAGTCATATGCCCCTGCTTTAGGCTCAAAAACTCTATTCTTATCATCTTTATACACTTTTGACATCTAATTGTTATTGAACTCATGATGCAAACAACCAAGGCAAGTTAGCAAAGGATCCACTTTAACTTCAAGGCCCAATCATAAAGGGTAGGCTAAAGAAGTTTAAGGATGTAATTGGAGTATTCATACAATAAAAAGTTACACTTGGATTAGCCTAAGAAGAGCAAAGGATGCATGAAGCCTAATTAAAAGCTGATGGGAGCTTAAACTCTTCAAATGGAGGACTTAACTTAATACAATAGAGTCCAACTTGTGGAGAGTACCCAACCACAACCCAATTCATCCAAGGCATGTAAAAAGAAGCTCAAGCCATGTAAAAGGAAGCCCAAGTCGTGTAAGCAAGGAAATAAAGCCTAAAATCAAAGATTATTGCTAGATTTCCTTAGTTGGCAATATTTCCTAATGCCATTAGAATTTTCTCATTAGGCTGATTCCTTTTCCTTTTCTATTTAGGAAGAGTTATTCTTTAGTTAAGAAAGTATCTTGGTAAAATTTATAAATTTATAAAATTTATAATGCACATTAGGTGAAAATGAAAAGAAGAATTATTCTAAAAAAATAAAAATATTATAGTTTCAAAAATTCATTGTTTTGAAATATATTAATATAAAAATATTAAATTGAACAGTAAAGTCTTTCAAGGCTCAATTCACATTGTATTGTTAATTAAGATATGACAATTAAAATGAAATTCAATGATGCTATTAAAAAAAATAAAAAAATACCTATGTGAAAAATAAAAGTTAATTTTAAAAATTAGTAGAGCATATTCAATAAATATTTTTATAGTTTTTTTTAAGTGAATGACTTTTATAGAGTTTATAGATTTTTTTAATATAATTTTAGTAGAGTTTATAAATTTTGAACGACTTTTAAAAACTTTATTTTCAAAGTTTGCAAAAGTATTAAGAAGTCTTAAGAGGATGTGAAAAAGAATTTTTTAGATGTTTTAAACAAAAAAATCATCCAAAATCTACAAATATCTATTACTTTTATGAATCAATAATTTTTTGAATATCAATTAATTTTTATAACTTTATAAAAGTTTTAATTGTATATACTCTAATTTTTATAAACTTTTTAAAAATCTTTAAAACTTTTATTGAATACTAATTTTTATAGACTTGTTTAAGTCTTGTTTGACTTTTTAAGAGTGTTTAAAAGTCATTATTGAATTAAAGTTCGTAAAATTTTTAATTCTCATAATCCAACACACCATTGTAAAAGCAAAATATATAACTATTTTATTTTTGTCATGAGGCTGCCAAATATATATATATATATATATATATATATATATATATATACACACACACATACTTTAGCAAACATATATTGAGATCAAATGATATTAAAAGTGGCACTTTTCCTCAAATCCACTAAACCAAATCTAACCTCTCCAAGGTCTCACCATCACATGCAGTGCTTGTTACAATAATTTAAAGTAATGTGAGATTTAAATACAAGAGAGTGACACGTGAATATGTACAAATTAATATTAAAAAATGAAATCAATTACTTATTGAGAATCAAACAAAAATAATATGGATTATGTGGAAAAAAATAAATCACACAATAAAAGTAAATTTGAAATTTTAGTTTCCCTATTCTTTCTTTTTTTATATCTAATGTGTAAATATTATATTTCTATGTGACAACATATTAAAGTTATTTGTAAAATAATGTTCCAAACTAATTTAATAAGTATATTTGTTAATTATAAATTAAGTAAAGTTACCAATTATAAATCAAACCTTATAATAATATTGAATAATATTTAAAAATAAAAATTTGTATGTAAAATTGCAAAATAATAAACAAATATGAATATTTTTCATTCTTTTTATTAGAGAAACAATGTAGATAATAATTTTGTCATAAAGTTATAAAAGAAATTACATAATCATTCTTATTTTTATAACAAAAATATTATTTATATGTAAAATTGATTATTTTGTAAAATTAGCAAATAATTATATAATCATTCTTATTTTATAATCTTAGAATATATTTTATAATATACACAATATTATATGAAATTATAAAATAATTGGAGTTATTATTCTTTTTATGCAATTTAATATTGTAAAATGAAAGAAATATTATTGTTTTTACATAAAAGTTGTATTTTGGCAACTATTTTGTAACAACAAAATATATTATGTAATATCATGATATATTTTATAATAAGGAAAATATATATAATACTAGATGAAATTATAAAATAATGAGAGTTATTATACCTTTTATATAATTTCATAAATTATTTTGTAAAAAGAACAAAATCTGATTATGTTACATAAAAATTGTGTCTTGACAACTATTTTGTATTATAAAGATATATTTTATAATATTAAGATATATTTTGTAATAGAGAAAATATATATAATATTATATCAAATTATTAAATATTTAGAAGTATTGTATTTTTTATATAATTTTGTGGATTATTTTGTAACAATAGAGAAATATGATCATATTACATAAAAAAAAATGTGTCTTGACAAGTACTTTATAATATGAAGATATATTTTGTAATATAAGGGTATTTTGTAATAGAGAAAATATACATAATACTATATGAAATTATGAAATGTTTAGAGTTATTGTACTTTTTTTATATAATTCCATGGATTATTTTATAAAAATAAAGAAATATGATCATATTACATAAAAATCGTGTCTTGATAACTAATTGTAATATAAAGATATATTTTGTAATATCATGATATATTTTGCAATAGAGAAAATATACATAATATTATATCAAATTATAAAATATGTAGAGTTATTGTTCTTTTTTATGTAATTACGTGGATTATTTTGTAAAAAGACAAAAATATAATTAATTACATAAAAATCTTGTCTTAAGAACTATTTTGTAATATCAGGATATATTTCGTAATACCATGGTATATTTTGTAATTGAGAAAATATATATAATACTATATGAAATTATAAAATATTTAGAGCTCTTGTACTTTTTATGTAATTCTGTGGATTATTTGATAAAAGAAAAGAAATATGACTATATTATACAAAAATCGTATTTTGACAACTATTTTGTAATATAAGGATATATTTTGTAATGTCATGATATATTTTGTAATAGAGAAAATATGCATAATACTATATGAAATTATAAAATATTTAGAGTTATAGTGCTTTTTATGTAATTCTATGAATTATTTTGTAAAAAGATAGAAATACGATAATATTGCATAAAAATTGTGTCTTGACAACTATTTTGTAATACTCATATATATTCTGTAAAAAAAAGTAGAAATATGATAATATTACGTAAAAATCGTGTATTGACAATTATTTTATAATAATAGAATATATTTTGTAATGTTATGATATATTTTGCAAAAAGATAAAAATATGATCATATTACATAAAAATCATGTCTTGACAACTATTTTGTAATATTATAATATATTTTGTAATAGAATGATATATTTTGTAATAGAGAAAATATGCATAATAATATATGAAATTATAAATTATTTAGAGTTATTGTACTTTTATATAATTCCATGGATTATTTTATAAAACGATGGAAATAAAATTATATTACATAAAAATCATGTTTTGATAACGTAAAATGATGGAAATAAGATAATATTATATAAAAACTATATCTTGACAACTATTTTGTAAAACGAGGATATATTTTGTAATATCATGACATATTTTGTAAAAAGATAGAAATATGATCATATTATATAAAAATCGTGTAATATTAGGATATATTTTGTAATATAATGATATATTATATAATAGAAAAATATACATAATACTATATAAAATTATAAAATATTTAGAGTTCTACTACTTTTTGTGTAATTCCATGGATTATTTTGTAAAATGATAGAAATAAGATAGTATTACATAAAAATCATGTCTTGATAACTATTTTAACATAATATATCTTGTGACACCTTTAATTTATGTCTTCAACTCGGTATGGATCAAGACATTTTTCAGTGATCATTTATCTTTGAATTTCTCCATTGTCAACATTTTTAGCTATAGAGTTCTAAAGTGTGGTTGCTCATATCCTTTTAAAAATTAATTTTATTATCATAATGTGTACTTTAAATCATATCATTATATTATAGTCCGTAGAATGTTCATTTACTCACACATGATCAATAATTATTAATTAAAATAAAACTATTAAAAAGAAAGAACCAATAAAATAAAAATGAAAATATTAAGTTAGTTTATTCAAACTCAAAATAACTACAATTTATTCAATTACAAATTTAGAGATGAAATATAGATTCAGCAATTTACAGCCTAAAGTCTAATTTAAATTCAAAACATCACCTTCAAATAGTAAGAATATCAATAATTATTTATATTCAGAAAAATTAATTTAGTATTAAAAATTATTAGATATATATATTATATTATTTAGCATTTCTATGAATATACAAATTTTATGTTAATAAAAAGTAATTTCATATACTTAACTTGTGGTTTAATTTTAATATTGAATGTTATGAAAAAATGAAATTCATATAATAATGTAGCAATATAGTAATATGATATATAATAAATATAATGTCATATTATACATAAAATTATAATAAAAAATTTAAAAAATAAAATAGAATAATCTGTAGAAGAAATATTTAAAATATGATATTGGTATAATAATATATATAATATTATTATAATATAATAATATATAATAATATAGTAACATAATAGACAATAAGAATAATGTCATATAATATATAAAATTATAATAAATAGCATTAACAAATAAAAATAGAATAATCTGCAGAAAAAATATTTAAATATGTTAAGTTTATACAAAATTAAAATAAATATAATTAAATTATATAACATTATATCATATTTTCCTAAAGTCTAAGATAGAAAGGTTATAATAGCATATCAAATAGTGGTTGGAAGTCAACACATGCAGATGAAAAAAAATGAAGTCTTCTTAGAATTATTTTTTTTCAACTTAATCACACCTCATGTCATGTATTGTGTTTTTTTTTTTTTGTTCTTAAGATTGTTTGGTTCAATTTTCTTTTATGAAAATGGTTTGGTTCCATCACGATTGAAAGTTGAGCAGTAATGTGATGGATCAACACATACTCATTTGGATTGCTTATTTGAAAAGCATTTAAGGAAGCAAAAAAATTTCATTACTGAGACAAAAACTTGAGTCAAATTTGTTACAGCACGCCATTTTATGGCATATAAATCGTAGAGAATCGATTTTGAAAGACAATTCTCAAGTTCAAAAAGTGCTCAGACTCTAGAATACCCATGCTATAATTGCATTTGTTGCAGAAATTATAGAAGAATCTATCATCATATTTAGCATCCCCACTAAGATCTCACTAACCACAATCACATTCTACGGCAAGACTTGAGCACTGATAGCAGGCAAGGTCATCAGCCACCTGCATTAACATGCATCTTTAACTATTCATGTTTAATTTATTAGTGACCATAGTTAATCTTCGGTCAATCACACAATTATTTGGATTTACGCACAATGAGAATAATTTTAACAAAATCTACTCATATTTAAAAGAGAAAAAAAAAAAAAAAACAAAGCATTAATAGTAGAAACAATAAATGGACCAAAATAGTATTCCAGATTCTAACACTTCAAAAATCTCTTTGATAACAGTTTTTCCTTTTTTTTGAATCTTCTCTTTGATAATGGTTACAACTCCAAACACATAAAAACAAAACATTCTACAAAATATAACTTAACAAAACTTATATAACAATTTCTAAGCTATAATGTTTTGCGATTTGTTGAGGATGACACCTTCATATTTCACCTGAAACCATTTCATGGCATCCTCCTTAGTAACCCTCTGCTGAATACCAACATGAACTTTGCATCTACGGTGGCGACCAACTCGGCATCCACTACAAAATTTTATTTAACTTCTTTAGACTCTTTTCGTTCTCCACGAATGAAGTAAAAGCATTTGTTGTACTTGTGTCGAGCATCACTACTTTTCTACGAAAGGATAAATAAAGCATTAGAAAAAAAAAACCTAAATGAAAATAGAATATTATTCAGCATACATGAAATTATAAACACTGACCTGAAATTTTTGTTCAAATCTCTTGAGCTTTCAGAGCATTCTTTAACTTACGAAAAACATTAATGCAGCTGCAAATTAATATCCAACATGCAATTACTTAGCAAAACAACCCTTGAAAAAAGGTTTTAATTACAATAACTAGTATTCTCATTATCTGAAACAAGGAAGCTATCTATTCAAGCAACATATGCCAAGTAAAAAAAAAAAAAAAAGGATAACTTATAGTGAGAATACACACAACAGACAAACACAAATTTTTATAATATGAAACAACAGGGTATAATCTGAAACAATTGTTGATAAGAAGTTAATGCAACAGGGTATAATCTGAAAGAAATCCACACATACCAAGCAGACACTATTACCTAATGCAAATGATGTTATGAAGTTCTTTTTTAACAGAAAAGGTAATTGTGACAACTAAGTTAACTGCAAGTCTTTGCAAAATTTAATCAATACATTAATTTCCTCAACAAAACAAGAAATACATAATCGACAAAATGTTCTCACGCTTTTATTGATGTGTGATCTGTGATTGCATTAAAAGAAGAATTAGAATACCATACAAATTGGAAATTAACGAACCAACCATTGAAGGAAGAAACATGTTGACACAAAAAACAGATAATTTGCACAATAAATGACTAAAGAAGTAATTAAAAACTGATTGATCAAACACCTTATTTACGTCAGTAGAGTTTTTGAGTATGATCAAGGATGAGCCTAAAATCCTACCAAAGAGTCCACAACCCTGACCCCTGTAGCAAACACAAACAAAATAGGGAAATGAGATTAGTGAAAAGAAGAAAAGGGATGATAATTAATACCCACAAGAACTCTGCAAATAAGGGTTTAGTTTCAGTCTTGATAAAACAGTACCAGGGTTTAAGACTACATAGCATATCAGACAACTTTACAGAGGACAAAATAAAGCTGGAATGAATTAGATTGAAGTCTATGGATTTGTCTTTAAGTAAAAAAAATTCCTTTAATCTGACAAGAGATGCTAGGTAAAAATCTAAGCAGTAAAATTATAAAAGAAAGTGAACCACCTTACTTTTACCATCTGATATAATATTGGCAAACCCAAATCCTAGAAATCATCAAATTTGTTTATAAGAGAAAGAAGCACTTCACTGTTCAATATATATATATATAACACTTTTCCACTAGGAAGATCTAGCGTGGTTTAGATGGTGGTCTAAAATTGAAGATCGAATTCAAAAAGAAAGACAATAACAATGAGAAGCACAGACTAACAAAAAGCTCAAATCATAAAATTCCCAATGCCATCCTTTTCCCCATATCTTCTACACCCAAAAGGGGACGAAGCAAAGAAAGAAATTTACATTAATCAAGAAAACCCAAGATTTCATTTTCCCCTCTGTTTCGAATGCAATCTTTATCAATAACTAAACAACGAAAATAGGACATTGAGAATCAAGAAAACAAGAAAAATAAAAATAACGAGATAGTCAACAGGGATTTTGCCATTGGAGAACCGTCCAGTAGGCTGGTGGGTATCGAAATCTCCACCATAAGAGGGCGTTCTGCGCAAGTGAAAGTGTCGAGGTAGTTGTTGCTGCTGCGGTCAACAGAGGAGTTACCAATGGCGAAGAAAGTAGGCAATAACTGGCCAGTTCAAATCTCAGTGGGAATACCATTATCTACATTTGTTAATGGAAATGGCATTTCATCTTCCGAATCGTCAACTGCATAAATTAGTTGTCAAATTAAACATTGCAAATGAAGTTATATAATGGGAACTATTTAAACAATGTTCGTAATTGAACTCACCAGTGGCCACAAAAAGAAAGCAGAGGATATAGTCAAGGAAATTATGAATGATAATCATTTAATTAATATGAAAGTAAAAACAAGACCGGATATAAATAAAACTAGATATATGTAAGAGTGAAAATCATTGGTGTAAAACCTATAGTTCAAGCCAAACGGTAAACATCACCCTATAGTTCAAGGCAAACAGTAAACATTCTCTACATGGGGCATTGATTGATTTCCTTTGTCTTTCTTTGATTCCCCTAGACTTGCTTGAAAAATAAAAAGAAACCTCAGAAAGTAAGAAAAGCTAAAATACTGAATTTTGAATATGAGAGACTAAGATAAAAGCAATGAATTTTTTGCTAACTAAAAAAACATATACCTGTCGAACACTCAAGCAAGCAATTGGGTTTAGCTACAATTTGGTGTAATAATTAGAAATTGGGTTTAGCACATTAATATCACTACACTTACAAAATCTCCTAAAATAGGCAAAGGAGGTTGTAAGCAGAATTTTGAATCACATAGCCAGAAATCATCATAGCCCATGTAACCACATTCCTCTCAGACATTCTATCAAACCAAATTGAACTAAATTTTTATATATTTAATTTGATTTATAGATACATAAATTTTAGTTTAATTGATTCGATTAATTCGATTTTTTTAAAAATTTTGATTTGATTAGATTTCAAATATATAAAATTCGATTTATTTAATTTTAATAAAAAACCAAATTGAGTTTACCGAAGGCTGTTTGCTTACCCCTTGGGCTGGGAGGAATTATGACAGTGAGGAAAAATGAGCGAGAATGGAGGGGAGACGAGGAGAAAAAGAGAGACAAGAGGGAAAATGACCTTGCTTTTAATAAAAAACAAGTTTTTGTTATTAATTTACCACTTCAGCCGGTATCTAGTTTTATCCTTCTTTTAAAACTCAACTAAGTCACCCTAGCAAACACCAGCACATGCAGTTGTGTAACGCCAATTCCTAAAAAAATATATCTTTTCTTCTCTTACAAATTATAGGAGGGTGGAGTGATTTTATCTTTATTCCCACCATATTTTTCTTTAGATTTACTTTATTAGAATATAAAAGAATATAAATAAATAAAAGAATATAAAATAAAAGCATAAATGAATAAAAAAAAGAAATAGACAAAAACTTAAAACTTAAAAAAAAAAAAAAAATGAGGGAAGAAGCTTCATGGCCAACTCCACAACCTCACCTCACAAGCTGACTAGATGAGTCAATAAAATTGGGCCGGTTCTGTTGTTTCTCAAAATAAATGCCGCGAAATAACCAAAAAATAAAAAAAAAAAAAAAAAAAAAAAAAGCCACCTCTTCCTCTCTCTAAAAAAAACCTCTTTTTTTATTTTTTATTTCTCTCTCTAAATCTCTGGGACTCTCGGCCTACAAATATTGAGAAGAAGTCTTCTCTTCTCATATTGTGTTGTACCACACTTTCTTCTTCTGCTTCTTCTTCTATCCTGAGTTTGTTTTGATATGAAAATTATTATTTACCCCACACAACAAAAGTTGACTGACGCTTCTCTCTTATGAATAATTTAGTTTCACCTCTTTAAACCATTAGAAGAAAAATTGTATCTTGCGGAGATTTTTCTGCTTATATTCACAGGTAAATACATGGGTCTCAAGTTTCTTCTTTTTTAAGGCTTTATCTTTCTATATTGAATGGTTTCAATGGCTTGATCTATATGTATTTAGGGCCATTCAGATGGGTTTTTCTTTGTTTTCTTTTTTCCCTATCATTTACTCTTCCTTGTAATCTTTGCATTTCTTGTTAGTTAGCTGACTTAATTGTATACTGCTGTTCTATTTTTTTTTAAAAAAAAATTTATTTTGCTACTCATTTGTTTTCTGAGATTTAAAGGGAAAACGACATGATTGTTCTGTTATTTGTGATACCATAATTTTCCTTTTTTTTTCCTCTCATTTTCTGTTGTGGTGGTATTGACTGAAAGTTTTTGTTTTTTCATTGTGAATGCTAAGTGGCATCTGGGTTTTGATTTTTTGGAGTTAATTTTCATTCTGTTCTTGTCATTTTTAGAGTTTTGTTTCATTTTGTGGTGTATGTCTTGTGGGGTCTATTTCTATTTTTTTTTTTCTTTTTTAAGTTTGTCCTTTTCAGTTAGTAATTTACCTTGATGGTAGATCAGGAAATATAGATCTTTTGATTTGATCTATTCTTTTTCCATGTTATTGATCAGGGTGAATCTTGTATTGGAGGCATAGTTTCTCCATGGTGAGCTCTTTATTATTTGTTTCTTTTCTTGTGTTGAATTTAAATTGGTGACAAAGAAATGTGATGGAATGCTGCAAAATAATGAGATGGAAATGTGGATCAATAAGGTTGTTTATTGTTTTTTTTTTTTAAAAAAAAAAAATTGTTCTGGTTATCAGGGAGAGGCCCCAGATCTTGTTGTTGATGATCTGCAGAATGAGTATCAAAAAGATGTTGGTTTAAAATCTAAAGACTGCGAAACAGTTATTACTGTCCGAAATAAAACAGTATGAATAACTGATGCCGATTTGGTTCTTTTCTAAACTATTCATTATATTGTTTACTGATTAACCTGATCAATAACCTTGCTAATTGTGGAAGTGTATTTTTACTTTTGGCAGTATGTGATTAGTGGTAGTGATGAAGAATTCACATTATCTATGGGAGTTCGCATTTTTGATAAAGTTACTGGGAATTGGTGAGCTTATAGCTCTTCTCATGTGTTTGTTTCTTTACTTGGGTTGGAGTGTTAAGAGCTGTGATTACTAATTCCTTGTATCATTCACTTCTTTAGGGGAATTCCAACTGTTCTTGGAGCAAAACCCAAGCCATGTAAAGGTCATTCAGTTGTATCATTGAATGATGATCGTATTTTGATCATTAAGAAGGGATCCACTTCAGATGACTGCATTTGGTTTCTCGAGGTTTGTATTTTGTAGCTTGAACTTCTTGAGGTTTAGAAAGGAAAGCCAGGGTTACATTTCCTTTTCGTATATAGATATATTTTTCCTTTTTGGAAAATTTTGCATTAAACCTTTTTCACATATCATGAAGAGTTTGATCTGTACTTTATGCAAGTCGGAGTGAACATTTATTTACTTTACAGAATCTAATTTCAATAATTGCAGGTGGACACTCAGTATGTTAGGGAGCAGGAAAAAAAATTGGGGAAAGAGGTTGTTGCCTGGAGCAAGGGTGTGAGGGGCAATGTTGAGAAACCAATTGTCATTAGTGGTCCTTCTGGGGTGGGTAAGGGAACATTGATATCAATGCTCATGAAGCAATTCCCATCCATGTTTGGGTTTTCTGTGAGCCACACAACACGTGCTCCAAGGGACATGGAAAAAGATGGAGTGCACTACCATTTCTCTGAGAGAAGTGTCATGGAGAAAGAGATAGAGGATGGGAAATTCCTTGAGTTTGCTTCTGTTCATGGAAACCTCTATGGAACCAGTATCGAAGCTGTGGAAGTAGTGGCAGATGCAGGGAAGGTAAAACACTATCCCTTCCTCTTCCTTTTTTTAATATCTATTATTATTGAGAAATGAAGTTTGTTGTAAGAATCCAATGACCATTGTTTTGTTTATCTTTGTAGGATATAGGATGCATTGTTTTGTTTGTCGTTGTAATATATTTTTAACGCTTCCAACTTTAGTAGGAAATGGTTAATCCCATGCACAAATCCATGTTCCAGTCAAGTGTTCTATAACTAGTGTAAACACTAAAACAATGAAAGTTCAAATTAAGCTTCCAAAGAGGTCTGCACTAGAAAGACCTTGTCAACTTAAAGCCAAATTGTTTTCATCTGCGAGTGTCATTTTCTCAAGAAGCTTATCAGTTTGTGCCATTTCATTTGAGCTGCAGAGATGTGTTCTTGACATTGATGTTCAAGGTGCTAGATCAGTGCGAGCAAGCTCTTTAGAAGCAATTTTCATCTTTGTCTGTCCTCCCTCAATGGAGGAGCTTGAGAAGCGACTTCGTGCTAGGTGAGTCAAAACTGTCTATTGGGTACCTTTCCTGCACTGGAACTGATATAATTTCTGTCAATAGGGGTACTGAGGCGGAGGAGCAAATTCTTAAGCGACTCCGCAATGCAGAGGCAGAGATTGAACAAGGAAAATCATCGGGCATCTTTGATCACATTTTGTATAATGATACACTTGAAGAGTGTTGTGAGAACCTTAAAGTAAATTCTGATACTAAAACATTGTAACCATGCAAAGCTAGCTTTGAAAGTGTATTATTTATATTCTGATAATGCCTCTGATTTGGTGTAGAAACTCCTGGGACTGGATGGAACAGCAGTGTCTACCCAGACATCATGTAAGATTTCCAAATTCGTTCCATGTTGTGCTGTGTATATATGGAGTTCTTATCATGGCTTGCAAATTGTGGTTAATTTCTTACCATGACACACTTCAGCACCTCAAGGGATTGATCTACCTTTGGACCATTCAGCATCCAAAATTGACAACAAAATCATCATAAATTCTGGAACACTAGGAGTAGAGAAAGCATCAAAAAGCTTGTGAGTTCACTTTCTTTTTCAAACAATCTATTGCATTGCAGTGTTAAGTTTTCTTTTTCTTGGTTTAAATAAATATTATGCTATTATCAATTCTATGCTTAAATGGTGTGATTCTTCACTTAGCAATATGGTTATTTGGATTGAGCAGGATAGTTTTGGATGTATCTTCGCTCAAGGGAGGAGCACCTGGACGAACAAGGGGGCTCAACGTGTATGCCATCGACTCATTTTCAGATGGATTAAAAGGGATCAATCAGCTGAGCTAATGACTGGAGCTCATGTTGATACTAATTAGGTTTCTCAATTTAATAATTTTCTTAAAATCTTTGCTTATATAACTAAGAAAGGGAAAGATGACAAAAGCTCTCTAGATGTGAAATTTGCATCGTAATCGCATATCTTGGTTCTGTCATATCCATTTTTTAAATCATTCTTTGCTTTTTCTTACGAAGGAGATGCATTGGTTGGCATTTAAACTATTGCTTTTTCCCTTTAGGGCAACTAGAGATTATTTATGATTTGTGCGACATATGAACTTTTGCGTTTTCCCTTAATGGGCAAGAAGAGGATGTATGATTTGTGTGGAAAATGAAAGCATTCATGGTCAGCCTAACCCTTATGTATGATGGATCATAATCTCAGCCTATATTACTCCTTTGGTATTGTTTTATACTTCAAAGAAACGTTTTATGCTTTTTATTGCCAACTTTTGAGCTTTTAGTCATTTTGCTCATAAAAGTCAAAATTTTGATCTGAGAGAACAGTGGAAAAGGATTTGCTTTTCAAAGATACAATTGAAAAGTGGCATTTCTTTTAGTGACTTTTTTAGCATCGTGTTTGCGTGAATGTGAAGGGGTGGGCGTGGAAGGACATATACTTCCAATTATTAAAGACAAAAACAACTGCATAATGAAGTTTTCAATAGTCTAGTGTTTGATGGGGACTTGTAAGAATTTTTAAAGGATTGATTATGGGAACAGTATCATAACTTTGATGAAATATACAAAAAACATCTCATGATGTAGAAATATAAAATAAAGTATTTATGAACATTGAAATGAAACTAAGAGTGTGATGTACTTTTTTTTTTTTGGGTCTGAATGTTTCATGGAGATCAATAGATAGCTTTTTGACTTGTAACGGTTCACATAAAAGAGTATTAAATACTTTTATTCATATTCCTTTTATAATTATTTATAACAGTAATTTAATTATCTTAATATAATTCAATAGGGTTATAAAAATTTTAGATGTGAATTTATTCAAAATCAACTTTTTACTCATAAAAATTAGAGTTAATTATTTTGAATCTTCTAACATTTGTCATATTTAATTAAATTGTCATTCACTTTTCAATATTTTATTAAATTATCCTTTACATTTTGCCCTGTTATATTAAAAATTTATTTCATTAAATTTATATGAACGTTGTGAGAGCTCTTTAGTGGGGCAAACATGAAATATAACTTAATATAATATTTTTAAAAATAAAAGGCGATTTAGTTAAATATAGCAAACAGTAGAGGTTTAAAATAATTAATTCAATAAAATACAAAACTCACATTTGATCAAATTCTTTTTGACTAACGTAACAATGACATTTTTAATGCTGAAGAACTTTTTAGTGCAATAGAGTAAATGTAATTGATGACTTAGTATAATATTGAAAGTGAAAGACGACTTAATTAAATACGACAAATATCATGGACGTTAGAGTAATTAATCCTAAAAATTAAGTGGAAAAGTTACTATCAAATGAAAAATTCTTCTAATTTTCTTTATATATATATATATATATATATATGTTGCAAGAGCAATTCCATTCTTTCATATATTTGCCAACTTGGCTTGTGTGACCCAAAAATCTGTCAGAAGAATGTTTCCACCACCATCATCATCATCAAAGTTGGTCTGCCACTATGCCTCCGATTAAAGCTTGTGCATGTAATAAAATTAGAAGAATCTATCAACTTGTGCATATAATTTTTCTAATTTTAAATCCAATGAGATGCAAAACTTTAAAAAAAAAAAAAAAAAAAAAAAAGAAAAAACCTTGAAGAAAAATTTGAACGTTCACCAGTATCGTGTCTAAATATTAACTTGAAAATCTGTATAAACTAGGAAAAGAGCTCATAAAAGATCCAATTGGTTGTTCTTGGAATAAGCCAATCTCTTGAAAAAGAAATGTCTTCAAATAGAAAATGAGGAACCGTTAAAGCAGTTTTCAGTTGTAAAAGGGCCCAATGCAATTCAAATGGTTATGGCATCAGTAATCCCTTGCCTGTAGCTGGCAATATGCAGCATGCTTAGGTAGGACCTCAAATGGGCTAGCGAAAAAGACCTTTTGTCTTCCCTTTGGAGATGGTAGCCTTGCTCCTTGATCAATTGTCTTGCTGTTGGTTTGATCTAGTGGGGCTATTAAAGAAATTTCTTGTATAGTCTATGGAAGAAAGGACAATTCGTTCTCACACCCAATGGGACTGCCTCATCTACCTTTTGTTTTTTTTAAGGAGATATTAAGATCACATTGAACTGACAAAGCTTAAATACATCTGCATGTACTACAAAATTGAAATCTAATTTAAAATCTTTTCTGGTCTTAGGCCATAATTTTGAGCGTTAATCACTAGACCAAGACTCACTAGACCAAGACGCCATACTTACTTATTTACTTATTCAATTAAAACATAAAATTTCAACAATAAATTATTTTTATTTCCTAATTTTTCAGTATATGAGTATTACCAAATTTCTCAAAAAAAAAAAGTATTATCAAATTAGACAATTAGATACACTCAGATATAGGTAACCAAAAAATCTATTTATAAGTTTTTTTTTTTTTTTTTTTTTTTGAGGTTTGTATTGTTTCACATATGAGTTTCTTAAATATGTGAAATTTGTGTGGTTGGACGGGATGAACATCACATGTGGGAAGCTTCAGTTACAAACAATACCAGTACCAAGTATTTTCAGGTTTGCAAGTTGGCAACTTTTTTACCAAAATTTTCCTCATGGAGGGACCCAACTGAAGCAACAACAGAAAGAGCAAGTTGGGGATGGCATTGGTCCTCTTTGCAGCCTTTTACAAGACTTCTCATGTTTCTCACATTATCATATGAGCAGAATGATATGCATATGCTGGCTGTTATGGGCTCTTCACATCGACAAAATTCCATTAATCTCCTAAACTTGTTTAGTTTTAATACCGTATTTTTGTTTTTATTTTTGATCTAATATACCATATTTTTAATACAAAGAATAATTTATTGAGCCAATGAATTCAATTGTGTTTAATTTTGAGTACTAATTGTAATAATTGTAGTATTCACTAATTTTGATTACTAATTTAACTGTAAAGGTAGTCCTAGGAGATCAAATTAACTTAGATCAATGGAGATAATAATGTAATTTTAGCATTAAACTTTTTGTGTTGACAACATTATCTTTTACTCTCTTCATTTCAAATTAGATGTTGTTTTAGAGAAAAATTCTTATTGCATAATACACGATGTTTTACATTGCTCTCTTCATTTTAAATTAGATATCGTTTTAGAGAAAAAATTTTATTGCATAATACACGATGTTTTACAATTATCTATAAACTTTAATTAATTTTTGTCAATTTTATCATTGCTTTCTTTTATAATTATTATTTTTTTGTAGAATGCATAATAATTTATGAAAATAATTAATTAAGGGTAACATAATCTTTTATTTATGTAATAACATTTATTAAATAGAATCTTTAATATATATGCAAAAATCTTAAACGACATCTATTATGGAACATAGAGACTAATCAATTTTCATAATTAGACTTTTAAATTTGAAATTTGAAATTCAAATTCTCCATATATGTCATTTATTGCATTTAAAATTTCTATACTCTCAACTACAATATTAATTGTTTTTTCATTTTAATATGTATATCCACATTTACTTTGTTTACTTTTCAACTTTCTATTTAACATGGCACAAGATAATTGAAATTATTTTTAGAAATAAAATTCAATAATTTATTATTTGTTAGTAATGTTGGATTTATTTTCTTATACAAATTAAAATTTTCAATTCTAGTATTGATTGTTGATCATTAAATGATTGTATTTTTAGAAATTAAAATTTTCAATGTTTTTAAAATCAAACTGGTCAGTGAATCGACCAAGGGATTACTTCTTGATTTGGTCAGTCTGATTCATTCAATTCAATTGATTCAATAATATATAACATTCAAAATATTATAAAAATAGTTTAAAATTGAAAAAATATTTAAAATATATAAATATATTTATAATAATTAAAAATATAAAAAATTGTAAAAATTAGTCCAAACTAAACTAAACTAATTACTGATCTAATTTTTGTTTTATTAGTCTGACTAGTCGGTCAAATCTGATTTTTAAATATTTAAATTCCAATTTTATTGAACTATATTATTCATCAAAAAATTTTATTTGTTAAAATTGAAATTTTGATTCTTTGAACAGTTTTTATTTTTTAATAAATTTTATTTTTAAATTATAATATTTAATTCTATCAAACTATGTTATTTGTCAATAAATTATATTTTTGAAATTATAATTCACAGATTTTGTCAGACTATGATATTCGGTGATAGATTTTATTTTGAAAATAAAAATTTTCAATTCAATCGAATTATATTATGCATCTTTAAATTTTATTTTAAAATTTAAATTGTTTTATTTTGTTGAATATTCTATTCATCAATAGGTTTTATTTTTCAAAATCATAACTCTCCGATTCTACCAAATCTTATAGCATTTATTTTTGGAAAAAAATTTTCTATTTCTATCGAATATACTGTTCATTGATAGATTTTATTTTTAAGAACTAACT
This sequence comes from Omphalea diandra, assembly GCA_949677035.1. Lineage (NCBI taxonomy): Eukaryota > Viridiplantae > Streptophyta > Magnoliopsida > Malpighiales > Euphorbiaceae > Omphalea > Omphalea diandra. The sequence goes on along the minus strand of CATIWR010183834.1, from coordinate 27,595 downwards.
TATTTTAATTCTATCAACTATACTATTTGTAAAAAATTTTATTTTTAAAATTAAAGGTTTTATTCTTTTGAATTAAACTATTTTTCGATAAATTTTATTTGACAAAATTATAATTTTTTTTATTATATCGAACTATATTATTCATCAATAAATTATTTTTTTTGAAATTATAATTCTCTGATTCTATCAGACTATTTTATTCAGTGATAGATTTTATTTCTAGAAATAAAATTTTTCAATTCAATCAAATTATGTTATTTGTCAATAAATTTTATTTTTGACATTAAAATTTTTTAATATATTGAATATGCTATTCATAGGTAAATTATATTTTTAAAATTATAATTCTCTAATTCTATGGAACTACGTTATTCATCAATAGATTTTATTTTTAGCAATAAAATTTTTTTCGCTTCTATTGAATATGCTATTCATTGATAAACTTTATTTTTAGAAACTAAATTTTTTGATTCTATCAAACTATGCTATTTGTCAAAAAATTTTATTTTTGAAATTAAAGTTTTTAATTTTATTGAACCATAAAAATTGTATTTTCAAAATTATAATTTTTCGCTTTCTATCGAACTATGCTATTTGTCGATAGGTTTTATTTCTAAAAATAAAAATTTTCAAATCAATCGAATTATGTTGTTCATCGATACATTTTATTTTTCATTTTATTAAATATACTATTCTTGATTGATTTTATTTCTAAAAATTAAAATTTTGATTTTATCGAACTATGTTAGTTGTCAATCTGTTTGTTTTTTAAAATTAAAATTTTTTCACTTCTATCGAATATGTTATTCATCAATAGATTTTATTTTTAGAAACTAAATTTGTTTATTCTATCAAACTATGTATTCATCAAAAAAATTTATTGTTTAAAAATAAAATTTTTTATTCTTTCGAACTATGTTATTCTTTGATAAATTTTATTTTTAAAATTATAAATTTTCAATTTTATTGAATCATACTATTCGTCAATAACTTATATTTTTCTAAATGATAACTTTTTTATTCTATCAAACTATACTATTTGTCAATAGATTTTATTTTCAAAAATTAAATTTATGATTCTATTGAATTGTATTATTTATCGATAGGTTTTATTTTCAAAAATACAACTTTTTGATTTGATCAAATTGTGCAACTTGTCGAGAAATTATATTTTTTAAAAAAATAATTCTATACCTCTATTGAACTATACTATTCGGAGATAGGTTTTATTTCAAAATTTTTACTTCTATTAAATTATATTATTTATCGATAAATTTTATTTTTAAAATTTTAAAAATTTCTATTCTATCGAATATGCTATTGATCGATAGATTTTATTGTTAGAAATTAAAATTTTATTACCAAACCATATTATTCGTCAATAGGTTTTATTTTCGAAAATTGAAAATTTCTACTTGTATCGCATATGCCAATCATTGATAGATTATTTTTTTTTATAAACTAAAGTCTTCGATTCTATCAAACTATGCTATCCATTGAAATATTTTTTTTTGAAAATTAAAATTTTCTATTCTTTCGAACTATGCTATTCTTCATTAAATTTTATTTTTTAAAATTCTAATATTCTGATTCTATCGAACCATACCATTTATTGACAAATTTTATTCTTTTAAAATTGTAATTCTTGATTTTGTCAAACCATGTTATTCATCGATAAGTTTTATTTCTAGAAATAAAATTTTTCAATTTGATCGAACTATGCTATTCATCAATAAATTTTATTTTGTGAAATTATAATTTTTTTATTCTATCAAATGATGTTATTTATCGATAATGATAAATCATATTTTTCAAAATTATATGCCTCGCCGATAGATTTTATTTCTAAAAATAAGATTTTTTTTTATTTGTTCAATCTATATTTTATCAATAAATTATATTTTGAAATTATAATTATTTAATTATGTCAAACTATGCTATTTTACGATAGATTTTATTTCAATAAAATTTTGTGATTTGATCAAATTATGCTATGAGTCGATATATTTTATTTTTCAAAATTTAAAATTTTCAATTATATCAAATTTTATTAATCAATAGGTTTTATTTTTAGAAATTAAATTTTCGATCATCGAACTATGCTATTCACCTATAAGTTTTGTTTTTTGAAATTAAATTTTCCACTTGTATATAAAATGCTATTTGCCGATAAATTTTATTTTTTAAAATTATAATTTTAATTGTATCAAACTCTTTATTCGTTGATAAATTATATTTTTTTAAAATTATAATTTTTCATTTTTGTCAAAAAATTTACAATAAGAGTTAAAATAACATATAAAAATTTTGAAAAATAAAATAACATAGGAAATAACATAGAAAAAATTTCATTATCAAAGACAATGACATAGAAAATTTTAATGTTGACCTTCCATTGTCAAAGAAAATGACATAACAATTTTAATCTTGAATGTTAAAATTTTACAATAAGAGTTAAAAAGAAAATATCATTTATTATTGCTCATAAATAATAAAAAATAAAATTGATGCAATAATGGAGGAAAATGGTGCAAAAAAGGAGGGGAATGTTGTAAGTAGGTGTGAGTGCCTTGATTTTTGCAACGTCGCTCAAACAAGTGAAATCTTACTTGTGACTCTTACCTTTTATCTATCAATGAAAGATCAAAAGGATAAGGGTCATACATTGGTACAATCTCAAGTAATGGCATGTATTTAGGATCATTGGGGATCCTTGGAAAGGCCTCTTGATGGGTAGAAGCCCTTATTAATGGTATTATAGTCAACCAAGTGTTGTGTCAATGAGGAGAATATTTGGAGAACATGTGACCCCAAGACATTGATCTTGCTCCTATACTTTGAATGATAATAAAAAAATGACAAAATCTTGAAAGGTTCTAATGTTTGTACTTTAGTGTTTCTGTATCCCATGAAGAAACCTGTCGCATGGTAAAAGGGGATAATACATTCAATGAGCATTAAACAATTTCAACAGGCATTGGTCAATTCCCAACATGCATTGGAATATCATAATAGATGTCGAACAAATTCTCAAACATGCGTTATGTACTAGTTTTGCAACGGGCGTTGAGTTGAACCTAGCAACAGGTGTTGCATATTTGCAATAGGAGTTGAAAAAGTGTTCTAGTTTGGGCTATAAACTCTAGGCCCTCTAATAAGGCACACTTCATATCTCAACAGGCATTTAAGCTATTGCCAATGGGCAGTATAAATTCTCTAATAGTCGTTGAAACATTTCTGCAAATTTTGAAAACTAGAGCACCACGTTCATACTTTCTAAGAAATCAACAACAAGCATTGATCATACTCCAACGGACATTGATCATATTTGAACGAGCATTGATCATACTCCAATAAGCATTGAGAAACGTGCAACGGACATTGAGCAAATGTTGTAGATGCCCAAAGTGTTTCCTACCATCCAATAGTCATTTTGAAATTTGCAACGAGCATTGAACAAACCTCCAACGAGCATTGAACAAACGTCCAACAAGCATTGAGAAACTAACAATGGGAGTTGGAACTATTCATCAAAAGATCAACAGACATTGCTAAGAATCAATAAGTGTTATTTCCTTTAATGACTAGTTTTACAGCTAGTTTGAAGTTTTGTTATATAGGAACATTTTTGAAGAGTAAAAAAGATTAGAGAAAACTTTTGAGAACAATTGTAAATAACTAGAGAACATCTAGCAAGTTCTTTATGCAAACCTTTTGGTGTTATTTTAATTTAGGTAGAGTGAGGATTATTTTGTAACTCTTTGAGAGTAGGTTTGTTTGAGCACTAAAAGTGTAACTACTGCCTAATTTAAAAGGTATTGACACTACTTGGATCTATCCTTGCTAGTGGTTAAAAGGTTCGTATTGTACCTTTAAAAAATACCAATGGTTGAGTTGACTCTCTTATTCCTTGTTAAAAGAGAGTAGTTGTAAAGGTTGTCCTTGAGCCTGGAAAAGGGAAAGGTTTTTCTTAAGCCTGCAAAAAAAAAAAAAAATAGAAAGGACTAAGTGAAAGTTTAGGGAGTGGAGTAGGCATATTGTCGAACCACTATACTTCTACATTGTTTGTTAATGTTTTTTGTTTACAACCCAATTCACCCTCCCCCCTTTTAGGTTGCCTCATCTCCATCCAAACCAACACGGGGGGCTAAGGTGAGATAATACTTTTAATACTATCCTTGATCAATATGGAGTCACCATAAACTTTAGTTGGGATAAAATTCTAGGTAAGGATATATTTTGAGCCTACATAGGTTAATTAGAAGGCTCAATCCGTGTTCATCCCATCAGAAATTAGGTTTAGGAATTAGGTATGGAGTGGGGAGGAGGTTAGGCACTCATTAAACCGCCCGAATTTAGGAATCCGACTTTCAGACATCTTTGGTTCACGATTACAATTTTAACCTTATTATTAATTAGTATGAATAACGATCCTAAAATATTCATCTAGTGTATTCAATCAATCCCATATTTAAATTATTACAACCATTCACCATATGGAAGGGGATATAATAGTGATATCAAATGAGGGTGGATATGCATAAATATTCATCTAGTGAATAAACTTGCAAGTTCAGAAGTAAAATGCACCTCAACCTATCAAGAAAAGACAAACATATTAGTACCTTATCAACTAACAAAAGCAAAAGAAAGAGGAATTAAATTACCCTAAGTTTCATAATACCATCATCCATAGCATCAACTTATTTCACATCCTTTTCCAAGTCAAAAGACCTAACATGCTTCTACGTCCAAGGTCCATACATCTACAATCCAGTTATCATACAAGTCAAGCATTTACATGCATTGTTAGACATAAATAAAGCATAAGTTCATAAAGATAATGAGTGAAACATGAACATATAATGCAAGAACGTCATGTAAATGCATTTGAAGGATAATGAGTGACCTGGGGTAAGATTCAAATCCTCAAGTTAGAGTCCTAAAATCATTGGACTTGCATCCAAAACTATTTCAAAAGAGTTAGGACACCCTAAAGAATACCACTAGCCATCAATAGGGCTAGGATACCAAAGTGACGAGAAGTAAAGATTTTGCAAGGCCAAGGGTGCATGTAATCATCTAAATATGAGAATGAGCAAAATAGGGATCATGGAGCATTAAAATCTCTCCCTTTCCATATTCAAGACAACACTATAAAAGCTAAAAAGAGAATGCGGACAAGGTAATGAGCATTCATTCCCTCTTCATAATAATGGAGGCAAGAACTCATAAATATAACAAATTAATCATAAATACACACTAATTCAATAGAATCATAGGGTCTTTGCAAATAGGATTCCTTATCCTAATCACACCCTTAATAACATACACATGAACACACAAAGGAGAGAAGAATGAAGAATATGAAGAAAATGAACTCAAACCCATCAAAATATGAAAGTAACTCCCTTTACTTTAATCTTTGCCCCATTTTTGAAACAATATAGGTCATAGGTATAAAATTCTACCCTTATTCTATTATTAAAACTCACAAGAAACCCCCTAAAAGTCCTAAAACTAAGAAGAAAATTAAAGAAAAGAAAAGTTATAAAAATTATAGATTTTAATCAAAGCTAGTTGTACAAACCAACTAATGATATGTACAGACTACTGTAAAGTCTGTACGGACCAATGGACTAAGATTTTGAGAAAATAAAAGAAAAAAAAAAGATGAAAGGAGAAGAGGGGTTTTAGTTCCTAGATGCTCTTTTAATGTATCTTGCCCTCTGAGGCACTCAAAATGGTAGATTATCCTCTAATATGTAAAGAAAAGTTGCAAAATCAAGTCCCAAAGCCTTTGTTATTACCTTAAATATTTAGTTTTCGATTGGATATTGAGGTTTTCTATGAGTTTTGGGTGTTTTGGTGATGGAGAGATCGAATTTTAGTTGAGTAACAGTAGGCCCAAAGGTTTTCTCCCCTATCTCAATGGGAGTGGTGCACCTAAGCCAAATAGCTCAGATTACACTTAATCCTCATTATCCAGTAGATAGGATAAAAAAAAAATTCTAGAATTAGGATTTACAAGTTATTTGTACAACCAAGATATTGTCTGTACAAACTAGAGCTTTATAGTCATATGAGAGTTAAAGGTCAATTGTTTTAAATACTTTTCCCTGTTAAGGCTTAGGACTTGGCTATACAACCAAGTGAGTTGTCTATAAAGCCAACTAGATGTTGTTCTAATGGGCTTTAAGTTAGGCTTAGTCTATACTTCCCCCTACTTTATACGGCTTGAAATATGGCATTTGAGAAATGACTGTTGAACAAGACACAATAAAACATTACTAACACCATAAAGGATACCAAATAATATAATTCTTTAGTAGCTCCACTAGCACATACTAAAGTTCTTGAATAGATTAGCAGCTTTCGTAGTTAGTACTAAGCTTTTTTAGCAACTTTCAAGCATGTGTTATTGTTAATCATTCATTTCCAACAGCTATCAAGTAAGTACTAGGTGTCATAATAGCTTTCTAGCAAATACCAAGTCCCTCTAGCAACTTTCTAGCAAGTACTTGTGTCAATTGTTAACTTCCAGCAACTATTTAAGTAGGTACTAGATTTAGGGTCAGGGTTTTTAGTAACCATTCTAGCAAAATAGAAGTTTAGTAGCTTTCCAACAAGTATTGAAAAAAGTTTCACACACTGATAGTTATTCTAGCATTAAGTATTAGCTTAACAACCTTTGGGCATCCACTAAGGAGGATTTTGTGTTTTGATAGTCATCATGGTATAAAATTGGTTCAACAACCCTTCTGGCGTTTGTTGGGAAAAAATTTGTATCTTAGGTAGTCATTCTAGTGAGAAATTAGTTCAACAACACTTTTAGTGCCCATTAGGGAAGAATCTAAATTTCAGTAATCATTCAAACAATAAGTGGTGATTTAGCGAAATTTTATATTCTGACAGACTTTTAAAAGTAAAACATGATATTTATAATTCTTTTAACTAGTGATTGGCAAGGTATTTTATGTCTCAGGAGGTAGTTTTAGTATTTTAATAAGTGTTATGGAGTTTGAATAAGGTCTTTTTGGTTTTTTGGAATAAGATTGTAGGCCTTATTTTTTTTTTTCCTTCTTTTCTTTTCTTTTTCTTTATTGGGGAGCTTTAATGGTTTGTACATATAGGTCCTTATGTGCACAGGCGTTTAATTCAAAAATATAGAGGGGTATTATTAATTTAAGGATGTAAAATGGAATTAGTTATTTGTACAGACATCTCATAATATATAAAAGGTTTAGTCAGCCCCAACATTCATTTGAATCATTTTTACTCTTTCTCTCTTCTTTCTCTCTCCAAAAAACTCTGAACTTAGATTTCTTAAGTTCCTAACTTAGATTTACAATGGCACATTTTGATGACCCAATGCATGACTCCCACGATGCTCCTACGGACTTCTCTGAGGGGAACGAAGCTGCATATGATGCATTAGTGACCCTGATCATTGGTCGAGGCTTTAATTCGATGTCACCCCTAATATGTGTCTTTCCTAAGATGTGCCCAAAGGGTCTCCAACTAATCAGGGAGACGCTTATTATTTATGACCTTTACTCCCACTTAGTCAACATAGCTTTTGGCCTGGTAAGTTCTCTATTTCTACTTATTTTCTTTTCTTTTATATTTCTTCTCCTTTGTTCAACACTGTCACAAACTTTGATCTACATGCGAACATTAGGTTAGTTTTCAAAAATTAGTCTAGCATGTAGGACATTCACCTATGAGATTTTTGAAATTATTTATTAATTATTTATCTATCTGTCACCCTGATTTGCATGCTTTTATTACTCTGGATCCAAGTACATGAAAATTTCCTGAATTAATTTATGAAAATATTTTGAAAAATTAGAATGTATACATATGATACTTGATAAATTATTTTTGAAATGATGTTGGAATTTTGTCGAATCCCATTAGACATTGTGAATTTCCTGAAATTTGGATTATTTATGATTGGATCTTACAAACATTGTGGATTTTTTGTTTTTGTGAAGCCTTAGAAACAAATTATTTTCATAATTTTTGTAAAGTTTTGCAAATCAATGCTTGCGATGCTTGTGAATTTGGTGTTTGTGTTGAGAACATTTGTCATTATTTAAGCTTCACCCTTTATTTCTAGTATCCATTGAAAATTAGAATTAGCTTTAAATTATTTAGTTTAATTTTGCACATACCTTAACTAGAATTAGATTTAAATTATTTAGTTTAATTTGCATATACCTTGATTAGAATTAGCTTTAAATTAATTTTGCACGTACCTTAGGGGTTAGTCTTGTAATGTTTGTTTAGAACTTTGCATATAATCATGATTTCTTGTAATTTTTTATTTATTTTGCATTTTGCATGTATCTACACATGAAACCTAAAAAATAAGTTACTTGCATGAATTTGCATATAATTCACATACCTAAAACTTGTGACATTCAACTGTTAGCTTTGGGCTTAAGCTCCTACATCTTTCATGTTTATCTTGAACTTCATGAACAATTATGTTTTTTTTTTTTTTTGCATTTTTTGGGTTTGATTAGTATTTTACATGTTCCTACATATGAAAGTGCAAAGAATTAACCAGTTAATAGTTTTGTACATGTTATGCGTACTTGTGATGTTGTTTCATTGTTGCCTTGATTTTTAGTTACCTTTTGATGCTTGTTTTAATTTTTATATTATTGATTGCAATCACCTTCACTTTTATGCACGTCATGTGATTCCAACTATTTTCTTTATTTTTTAGGGTAATATCCCCTTTGGCAATTAAGAGTGGAGTTGTTACACACACCAAAATTTGGTTTAGGCAACTACCCTTACGTGTGATCACACAACTTGAAGAGATAAGGCATTTCCCAATTTTGGATACCTTATCAAACAAGCCTCTCCACAGGGACAATATTGCCCTATAGGTGCTTACAGAGAGGTGGATGGATACTACCCACACCTTCCACTACAATAAATAGGAGAACTAACATTCATTCTCAAGGACTTCACATATAAGACTGAGATTTAGTGTTTGAAGATACCCTTGTTGACTGACGCGAGCATCTATCATCTAGTTCTTTAGACGAACTACGTGTACTAAATGCTTGGGTGCATCCCAAGCATAAAGGAAGACATTGCCTTTGAGCACTCTAGTTTGAAGAGGAGTGCTCCAACTGTGATTGACTCAAGGCCCTAAGAGGCAATTAACTAGGTGACTCATTATTTCCAATTGCATAATCTCATAGGGACCCTATTCTCCAACCTCGAAGACACAATAAAGATCTTGTTGGAATAGGTTAGTCAAACCTAAGTCTTGGACATCTTTTGATCTTGACAATAGAGATTGATCAATTCTAATACCCTCATTAAGTGTTGTTTTGTAGATTTTAAGTTGGATTTTCCATTGGAAGTTAGATGGATTTCAAAATCTCCAATAATGCAAAGATCATCCAAATTTACGGTGAGTATATTGTAAATCATGATTGAGAATCAGTCACAAAGAAGGATATAGCTAGGCCAGAGGAATTTGTGAACAACATCGTTGCTGCGACATATCCAAAGTTGGCAAAGCCTTAGTCACAGAAGAATTCACGGTGTGTGTCACGCCTGAGTCGTGATCGCGAATTTCATAGTGACAAAGAAGGGAACCAAAGCCGCAACCACAGTTTTCCAAGTGTCTTAGGTGTTCATTGAAGATCAAAAATCATGAAGGCAAAAGTTTGTTCACAATCACAACTCAAGCAATTGAAGTTTTCTCTTCAAACAAAGGAATTTGTGGTCTCAATCATGCTTAAGGCATTAGTATCTCGCGACCACGACTTTGAGAGTGTTTAGAACATAATGACTATATTTTCCTGGATGACCAATGAAAAGCTGACATGTAGACTAGCCGTTAGACACAAATAGTGTTTTTCGCTGAAATTTTTTGCTCCACTATGGAAATTGGAAATTCGCTACCGCAAAGAGGTAGTAGCTTCTGCGACTTTAGCTTGACAAGCATTTAATACTAAATCTACCTAGCACATCTTGGAGATTTGTTGATAATTTTAGTCTAACATCTCTTTAGTAAATATGAGCTATAAATACTCTACCAAACAAATGTAAATGCAAGATAATTCATTAATTTGTAACCATACTCTTACTAATTTGCTACTCATCCTTTCAATTCTCATTTATGCTTTAGTGATTGTTTAGTGTAAGCAATAAACACCATTGTAAGAGTTTAGTGTGACCCTTGAAAACATTTGTAAGAGGTTTTAGCGTAAGCCTTGAAACACTTGTAAGAGGTTTTTGTGTGAGCCTAGAAAACATAAGTTGTAAAAGTTTGGTATGAGCTTAGAAACACCTTTTGAGTTGAGTGAAATACCCAATTGTAAAGAATTAGGGAATGGATATAAGGTTGGTTAACACCCGAACCACTATAAACTTTTGTGTCTATTATTCTCTTCTTCTACTCAACTTCTTAAATACCTTATCCCTCATTTTATTTTTTAATTGAGCACCAATTCAACCCCCCATCTTGGTGTAGTAGAGGACAACGCTTGTTGTGAGATCCAAAAGACTTTGCTCATGCTAAGGTGATATTCTAACACCTGTTGAGTTCCTTTAACGCCTGTTGAATTATGGCAACAACTGTTAGACTGTCCAGCTTAGTTTGTTTATCTTTACTCTCTTAATACTTAGAGTTTCCAATCATAACTCTTTCTTTAATCATCATGTACCTATAAGAATTAACACAGATAACTTAGATAAAGTTTAGCTCTTAAATGTGTTTGTGATTATCAAAACAAGACTTAGTTCAACATTCTTCCCTTTTTTAATGATGAAAAATAATCAAACAAAGCCAATCAATCTTGCAAATTCAATAGGTACAAATCATATAAAGTCAATCAATCAGTAACTCCCCCTTAAGCATATCAATATGTTCAAACTCCCCTTGTAACATGGGTTTCTCCTTTAATAAGAGATCATCATTAGGAAGATTTTCTAATATTGTGCTCATAAACATTTAGGCCATATTACTCCCTCTTAAGCTCATATTATATGCACCATTATATTAAGTTCACATTCTTTTTCTCCCCCTTTGTCATTATAAAAAAGAATCAAACAACAATAGTAATGGAATATAGAGCATATAGAAAAAGAATATAAACAAAGTGTTAACTTTTCATTGCAAAAGTAAGTTATCCAGTACATAAACTATTTTTAAAAACAAGGATAAATAGAAAAAGAAGTAAAACAAACTATGCATGATGAACAGGTAAGGTTTTGGATGGAGAGGTATGAATTTGATCTTGAGGTTCTAGGAGGTGCTCTTGATTCTTAGGCTCTGCTGGCTCTTTGGACTCTTATTCCTTAGGCTCATTCGTTGCATCTGATTCATTGAAGGGAAGATCTTTGGTATCTTGACTCGTCTTAGGTGGAACCTCTTGCTGGTTTTCAATACTTGGAGTCCCTGGTTATAGATTCAACCCTTCTACTATCCAATCCAGTGTTTGGTTGATGTCCTTTATCTCTCTTTAAAGTTTTTGAATTTTTTGGTATAAAGAGGTAGTAGAGGACTAAACTCTTTAAAGAACATTAGTAAGGGTTCCCAACTGCTCAAGCACCTTCTGCTCAAAGGAAGTGAGAGATGGAGCAAATGTAGCAAATGAATTGGTTACAATTCCTTCTATTACTACAACCCCTGTCGTAACAACTTCGTCAACATCCTTATTTCCCTCTTCCTCCTAAGGAATCCCACCTTCTCATGCACCCTTTTAATCAAACCAATATCAAGTCTTTACAGGATCCCCATGCTTAGTAGCATCTTCTCATAAATGGGCTCATTATAAGGCAGCTTTTCTAGCACTATATTCTTTTCTTCAAACTCTTCTTCAATTTGGGGGACTGCTTTCACAAATTTTGCAATCTTTGTGATGTAGGGAGCCATCACAAATTCGTTTGCCTTGTCTACTTGCCCATCTATTCTCTGCATCAAGAGTAAGGGAGTATTCACCTTTTATTTGTTCTTCATGAACTAGAGGTAGAAGAGATCTGTCATGGTATAATTTTCGTTAGATTGGCCTCTACCATTAATGTTATAAGTGATGAACCTGTGGGCAATCCTTAAGGCTTGACTCTTGATCTTAGAAGTCTTGTTATTATTATTATTGTTGTTACTTCTTTCATCAATGGTGGACTTCCAAAATTGGTTAACATCAGCTTTGAAGGTTGGAGAAGGCTCTGTCAGACCTTTGTTGGATGCATCAAAACAACGAGCCAAGTCATTTGGTCTTTTAATGTGTATTTCTTCCCAAATAGCCTAAAATTTATTGTGCCTTCTTAAGCTTATACTTCATAATCACTGCCTAACACTTTTAGGATTGTTAAGAACTCCACTATCAACTGTAGGTAAAAAGGTTCCTTGTGATGGCAAAAAAGCTCCCATCAAATATTGACCATTAACTCTTCAACTTTTTTAGCTAACCCAGACATTTGCAGGTCATTCCACTCTAAGAATTTTCCACCTCCAAGATGTTTCTTCAGTTATTTTAGAGCAAATTCCTTTTCCTTGTCACTTTTGAGATGAAATTGTTGAACCAAATGAGGAGTATAGGGTATGGAAGTGTGTGTTATCTTAGTGGCCTTCTCTTTCCCCTTTGAATCTTGGCCAGTTTTGGATTTCTTAGATTATTGCTAAGTTGAAAAGGGTTTTACAGCTCTCTTCTTCTATTGAGCTATCATTGATACCAGATGTTCCTCATTTTTGAAGCTAGAGTAAAAAGGTTGAGGGTTCTTTCTAGCAGGTTACTTATATATTTTGGTGGAATCTGGTTTGGGTGCCATTTGATTGTGTGAATGAGTGTTTGATGTAAGGAAATATGCATAAATTTGTAGCAAAAATTGAGAGAAATGAGTAAAAAGCAAAGTAAAGCAGAAAGTAAAATGATTTTAGGGTTGAGGGGGTTTAAATAGAAGTTCAATGAGCTCCCCTTTTTTTAAAAAAATATGACTATTGGGAGTGTTAGAAAACAATTGTTGGACATGACTTTCAACTTGCTCTTACAAGTGTTCTTCAGCCAATGATGGTGGCTAATTTACAACGACCATTGTATAATGGACAATGGTCATTAGAGTTTCACAATGATCATGGAGAACAACATAATCAAAATAAAGAACTCGCAAGTAACATAAAAGTCATTTTGAGAAACACAATAATTGTTAGCCAAGTTTTTCAAACAACACTTAGTTCAAAAATAATTTTAAAACTTTGCTAATGAATGTTATTAATCTAACTTAATGATGTAATCATGAATTCAATTAACATATGGACAGTTTGATCAATATCATACACAATTAGAATCATTAGCTATTGAATCTAAAGACTTTAATAGTGATCAATTGAAGCAACAATGATCAAGTATCACACAATAATGATCATAAATACATTGAGAAGAAGAAAAACCTGTTTGAAGCTAATCCAAGGTATTTCCATCAATCATACCAAGTTCTCCTTTAATGAATTGCATCCTTCATCACAAAGAAGTTTAGTAGAAATATCAACCAACTGATGGTTAGTATCAATAAATTATAATACAATATTCCATTACTAGCATGATCTTTAAGAAATTGATGTCTAATGTCTATATGTTTGCTCCTAAAATGTTTTATGGGATTCTTGGACAAATTAATGGCACTAGTATTATCACACTTAATGGCAACTTGATTTACAACTACTTTATAATCAAGAACTTATTGTTTCATCCATAGGATTTATGTACAACAAAGGCCAACTGTTGCATTTTTAACTTCAATAGGTGATAAAATAAATGAGTTTTGCTTTTTGCTACTCCAAGACACTAAGAATTGACCAAGTAATTGGCATATGCCTTAAATGCTCTTTTTATCTAAGGTACACCCAATAAAATCAACATCAAAAAATGCATTCAATTCAAATGAAGAACTCTTAGGATACCAAAGTCCTAAGTTATGAGTACTAATAAGATATTTAAGTATACATTTCACAACATATAAATGAGACTATTTAGGATTAAATTGATACGTATCACACAAGCAAACACTGAACATAATATCAAGTCTAGTGGTTGTGAGATAGAGTAGACCACCAATTATATTTCTATACAACTTTTTGTCCACATTCTTACCATGTTCAACTAGGCTTAGCTTAATGTTAGTGCTCATGGGAGTTTTTCATAGGTCTAGTGGTTGTGTGATGAGTCTTTTTAGCTTTGAGATATTCTTTCAAAATTCTTTTTCTTTCCTCCTTATAAGGATGACCTTGTCTTGGAGAGCTTTGACATTGAGTTTATCTTGGGATATTTTTCAATCAAGCTTTTTTGCATCATTCTAAAAATTGTTCTTCTTTGTGAGGAAAGTGTCAATATTTCGAGCATTGGAAACCATGTTTAGGAGTTCTACCTTGAAGTTTTCTAATGTTTTTTTCAGGTTGATAGTCATCTCAATTTCAGTACCATGGTTTGAAATGAATTTAATGTCATCCTCTAGGGTTGAAAGCAAGTTATCATCAAGAAAGGTCTTGGTTGATAATTGAAATAATTGCTTCAGTCAAATGAATAGTTCTTATGATTAAGAATTAACCTCAACTATATCCTCTATATTGTTATCCACCTCTATGTCAAAACTTTTTTCATTTTCATCCAACATGGTGATGTAATCGATTGAAATATACATTAACTAAACTTAGATGGCTAGCAAAAAAAAATATTAAGTGTAAGTAAATCAACTTAAGATAAGGAGGGATAGTCTCAGAATCCTTCGCCATAAATGTTTTAAGCTCTTTACTTATTGGCCACTTTCTAGTAGCATTTTCTAGGAAAGATGGCCCTAGTAAAGTTGTTTAGTCAAGAGTCTTAGCTAGAGAAACTACAAACAATAGGGATGGCCTAGCAAAAGACATGGTGAATGAAGTTTTTGGTGTTCTTTTAGGTACAGTGTGCTTGGGTGACATTTCATGGACTTTGTCTTTCATCCTAATCTTGAAGGCACTCTAGTCCCTTTTCGAGATCCTTTAACCTTTTTCTTTAAAGGTTCTTCGAGACTTTTTCTTTAGAGGTTTTTAAAGAAAATCATTTTCCTCACTGGCCAAATCTGGAATTTCTTTATGGATGGCATCTACAAAAGATGTGAAATGTAAAAATGGCATCATTTACCTCCATGAGTGAAGTTATCATGTAGGAGTTTACTTTTTTTATGCATAAATTGCTAATTCACTTCGGTACAAATATGTCCATTTATGTTGATTATGTTTTTTTCTTTCTTGTAGAGTTAAAATCATCCTAGCAATACCAAATTAGTCATTTGGATTTATCATTTGACAATCACTCTAGGACCTTTGAAATAACTTAGGTCAAACAATGGGCATTATATGAGTTCTCTAAAATTCCTAGCAAAAAATTGACCACAATTGGATTAACTTATCTTTGGTGATTTGAACTCTCTTTAACATGTTATCTCACTCAAGATAATAATATTTGAATCCATAAAATAATTCAAAGGCTAAAATTTTTTTTTTATGACTTTTTGACTTCATTTATTGCTACATAAAAGAAAAACTAACGTTAGTTGGAAGAGGTTTAGGAAAAGTTTGTGATGTTAAATTATTAGTGGCTAGTTTTCTCATCTAGAATTTAATGATCTTGGCCTACCACTTGGAGAATTCAATTTAAGCTATTCTTTTTATTTCCCTATTGCTAATAATAAAACTCATTGTTCTATCTAGATTGATGGCTGAAATCATCTTTATGATGCTTAAATCTTTGATCCTTACTCTTTCATATAGATGTTACTCACTAAAAGAGCAAGTCTAAAGGAAGGATAACAACTAGATGAGGCCAAAATAGTGGCTAAAATAATTTGTATTGTGTTTTTCTACCCTACACCTGTTGTTTCTATTGGTCTCCATAGAGCATGGGAAGTGCAAATCCCTAGTAATTATGACACTCAAACAACTATTATAACATTCACTAATCTAACCACATATGCTCAAATGTTCTAGGAAAAACCATTATATGATTGTCTTGTCCAATTAAGGCTAAAAGTAAAAGGCTAAGTTGGTAAATGGGGTGTTTTCTATTCATTATGGAGTGGAAGAAGTTAAAGAGAAAGACAAAGTTATCACTAACTAGGTTTAATTTTTTAACCCACTAGCCATAGTTACAAGGCAGCAGGCTAAGGTTTCCTAATGAAGAGCTCAAGGAAGTATGTGAGAAGCTAAAATTATACCATCCAAAAAGGTTTATCTATATATGTAAAGGTTTCATGAATCTTAAAAGGAATGAAATAGTGTAAGCCATTATAAATGCAAGGATGGAAGGTCCAAAAGCTAGTTTGTGGTCTAGAGCAATGGTAGTAGCCATATTTTGGTATTCTTTGGTTACTTTTTTAGAGCAAGAGCAAAAAACATACTTAGAAATCTAATGAAGCAAAAAGACAACAGGTTGTTCATTAAAGGAGAATTAGAAGTCGTTTGGTTGTTTTTTTATGAAAGCAATAAAGCTAATGCTAGATAAATTAATGTGAATTTTGTTATAGTCAACTTTAAAGATGGTGAAAATTTCTTTTCTAGTAATAGGAATATTAAATAGAATAGAGAAGTGTTTGATGAATTCATTCATATATCTTATAGTATAATTCCCTTCACATTTAAGTGCTTATTACATATAAAAGAACCTCGTAAAGGGTAATTGTGTTTTTAGGGTTGGTGTGGAAGAAAAAGGCTCAAAAGGCATAAAAGATGAGTTACATAGGTGTGTAAAATTTTACATGGTCATTCTTCTATTCAAACTAAGGATGAGGAGGAGGTGTTAAGGTGATACACAATAATGCAATATGTCACATGGCCATACAAGCCTTCTACATAGCTATGTGAATGACCATGTAAGCTAGGTAGTAGATAACTTGATTGGCACAACATTCAAAATGGCCATGAAAGGGAAGAATCAAAAGGAAATCACATTTTTCCATGGTTACGAAATTTCGTACATAGTTGTGCACACCTAAAAGGAAAAATTCAAGCTCCCTCATCAACTATACTTATTTCCTCTTTTAATACCCTATGGTTCCCACTCAGTAACCTAATCAAGGACACCATAAAAGGGGTAAAGACCAATGAATTCCATGAGTGAAAGACCAAAAATCATAAAAGAAGCAATTAAAAAACATCAAATGAGCATTCAAGGAGGTAGGAATTGAATGTTAAGGAGAAGGCAAGAGCTTTGGAGCAAAAAGGTGCAATCATTCAAGGAGCTTAAAGCTAGAGATCATGGCTTTTATTATACTTAGTTTTATTGTTCTTTTTCCCATTATGAATTAATTTATTTCCACTAGGATGTAGATGGATCTTGATTAACTATTATGGTTTTCTAATTCAATTTCATTTAGTTTTATTCATCCTTGTGTTACTAATCACCGTGAACTTATTGTTATTGATTAAATGGCCATTGATCATAATTATTTTTATGAATTGACTATTGAGAGATGTCTTTCATGAAATAGACCTTCAATGATTCTCTTAATCTATTTTGTGTTGAGATATGTTAATAAGTTATTGTTATCACTAAAGACTTACTTTGTTTGACAATTACATGATGTCTAACAATTGTATCGAGAGACTTTTAGTTTAACATGCCATTGTATGTTAATTGAAACTCAAGAGAGATTAGTTAATCATTTAAGTGACTCGATAGTAACACTAGATAAATAAACCAATTAGAAGTAAGATTAGAAACTACAAGAAGTTATCAAGTTAAGTTGAACCCCTATCTATTTTCTCCCATTGATTATTTCACTGCAGTTACTTTGTTTATAATTAAAGTAGCTTTAATTCTTATAGTTTTTAGTTTAAAATCTTTCAAATAGGATTTTTACATAATACAAAGGAACAAAATGCTTAGTACTTATTGTGATCCTCATAGGAATGATATTAATACATCATATTACTTATGATTTGTGCATTTGATGTTCAAGGGTTATTATATACCTAACACTAGTATTGAAACAAGTTTTTAGTGTCATTATCAATGATTGATGACTTTAATACTATGCATTTATTTCAATATTAATCTAGAGTTTTATTTTGTTTAGGTACAAGATTAGAACCCATAATCATGAGAATGAGCAAGCGTTTACTCCTCTGAATCTAAAATCAAATGTACCTTAAACCAAAGAAGGTCAGAAAATTAAAGAAATCAATAGATGGTGAACTAAGAAAATAGACCATTAAAGGAGTTCCCTAATGCTCCTTTAGAAGGACTACAACTGACCATCATACTACCAAACATTAATGCCAACAATTTCAAAATCAAGCTAGCCTTTATTTAAATGCTCACCAACACTCTCCAATTCCATGCTTGCACATGATTATCCTAATGCTTAATTGCAAATTTCTTAGAGATTTGCAATACCTTTAGACAAAATGGAATGTCCATGAATGTAGTGAAACTATGCCTATTCACTTTCACACTTAAGGACAAGGTTAAGGCATAGATAAACTCTTTAGAGTCGGGAAGTGTCACAACATGAGAGTAGTTATCTTAAGATTTTCTAAATCAATATTTTCCTCCATTAAGAATGGCAAGGCTTTAAAATGAAATTACAACTTTTTGCCAATAAGATAAAGAGACACCCAATGAAGCATGAGAGAGATTCAAGGACCTATTAAGGAGAAGTCTGAACCATTAAATTCCTAAATGGTCAATGAAATCACCAAAAAAATTTTTGGTCTAATAATGACATTTTACACCAATTCACATGGCCCACCAAGTGTTCATCAACTGCCTAAGAGAAGAAATCTAACCTAGAAAACCTTATGGAGAAATTCATTACTAAAATCGAAGATGGGTTAGACCACAAAGATGAGATGCTAAGAACACTATACATAAAGTTTGATTTGATTACCAAAAACCATTCTTCCTCCATCTATAATCTTGAAATTCAAATAGGACAAATAGCCAATGCTTTAAGCTTTAGATCTCATAGGGCCTTGTCTAGCACCTTTGAAACCAATCACAGGGAGCAAGTAAAGGTGATTATGTTGAGGAACAATAAGGAGATAAATTCAAGGGGTAGAATAGGAGAAGGTCGAAGAGAATAAATAACATAAAGACAAAAAGTTAATCAAGGAAGACAACCTAAAGGAGAAATTTGACCCTTATGTGCCTCTCCAGCCATATGTACCTTTTATCCCTTTTCCTTCAAGATTAAAAAGCGTAAGGAGGATAAACAATTCGTAAAGTTTGTGGAGATACTTAAGAAAATTCACATCAATGTAACATTTGTAGAAGCACTCTTCAAACTATGTAAGTATGTCAAATTCATAAAGGAGGTATTATTTAACAAAAAGTGCAAACAAGTCATGTTTATCGGAGAATGTAGCATAATCCTCTTGAATAAATTACCTCTTGAGTTGGAGGACCTTAGAATTTTTCTAGTCCTTATGAAATTGGTTATTTTTCCTTTGACAAAGCTTTGTGTGATTTAGCATCTAGCATTAACTTGATGTTTTTGTCTTTATTTCAAAAATTAGGTATTGGAGAGATAATGCTCATGTGCATGACTTTGCAACTAGTTCACCATTCTATCATATATCCAAAAGGGATCGTGGAAGATATGCTAGTGAAGGTAGATAAGTTCATAATTCCTACTGATTTTGTTATTTTAGAAATGAAAGAAGATTAAGAGATCTTTTTCCTCTTGGAAAGACCCTCCCTTCGTATTAGTGGTGCACTAATAGACATTCGAGATGGAGTTTTGACTTTTTACATAGTTAATGAAGAAGTGGTATTTAACATGTTCCAAACCAATAAGCAGTCAGTGGAGAAAAAGAGGTACTTGAGCTTTAAGGAGAAAGAAAAATGTGTACGTAAAGATTGTCAATAAAAAGGAAAAAATTTTAAGTTTTGGAAGTCCAAACTGGTAAAAATTGAAAAGGTTTTTATTGGTCACACATTTAAGGTAAGTAATAATTTCACTTTTAAGATACAAGATCATGACCCTTCTTCTTTCTCCCTACTTATTGAATTGTACTATGGAAAGGACATAGCATCATCTCCTCATCTTTTAAATTCTCATAAATTTAAGTTGGACCCATTTCCTTCTAATCTTAAACATGAAAATTTAGGAACATATAATACCTCAAATGTTTTAATTTTTGATGAATTACCCTAAAGACAAAAGGAGAGGTCATCAAATAAGTTAAGGAGTAGAAAGAAGAATTTAGGATTAGCCATCACTATGGGTTTTAGTCCTACACATTGAAGGCCTAAACTATTAATAAAAGATCATTCTAAATCCATAATGAAATTTAAGTGAAGCCGAACTCTTAAAGGTCAAGCTAATGACCTTAAATTAGCATGCTCCTATCTTTTAGTTGATGTTACCTGTGTTTTGTGTGTTTTTAGCATTCTGATTAAAACTCCAATTTTTATTTTGTGTGCTTATCTTAATTATAGAATTTGCTTCTTGATTCCTTCATAATGCCTTTAAAAAGAAAGTTCTCTTTAACCCTTTATTCCTTTATGCACTCATGGCAATCAGTAATGACAATGATGTTTAAAGTTTGGGGCAATTGAGGGATTGGAATGTGTTTAATTTGTTGTTTATATGTATTTGGTTAATTTGAGCTTTAGGATGCTAAAATTTGATAATTTAAATAACTAAGGGACAGTTTCAAGGTCTAGGCCGAAAATCAATGAGGAATATGATAATCATAAATTTGACACAATTAAGTTAGATTTACTTATGACTATAACATGATTTTAATTAGTATGTTTTATTTATAATCGTCCAAGATAGTAGAAAAATTTGAACATACCTTGGTAAAATATGGGTTTAGGATGAAAATTGATAATTATGCATAACTTAAGTGAACACTTCAACACATGCTAGAACTTGCTAAACAATCTTTTGAGGCAAAATCCTAGACTTAACAATTCCAAGAAGATGATGAGGCATTTTTTGGCCCCTTATTTAATCATCATTTATACCATAATATGCATTATCCCTTATTACCCTTTTGAGCCTTAGTATACTCACTCGTAAGTATGAATTAGCCTTTTCTTTCTTTAACCCATAACCATTGTTATAACCATATAACCTAAATTAATTTTCACCTCTCCTATCAAGAGAATAGAATTAGGATATGATTATATAATGACATAATTTGTTACTCATATGTATAATTATAAGGGTTGTAACAAAGGCATTATAATTTGTAAAAATTTGAAATCATCAAGTTCAAGTTGTTGGACTAGGTTGTCAAGCCTCAGTCAAAACTCACTTTTGAACTTCACAATATAGATTGAAAGGTTCTAATGTCAATTTCAAGTGTTAATCATGTAGATATTTAGCTAGGATCACTTTGGGATTTGAATGAAAGCCTTAAAATTTGCATCCTAATTTGCACTCGTGAAGCAGAAGCTCACGATCGATATCTTGCAAAAGAGTTGAATGAATCTTTTATAGATGATTTCGCGGTGCATGTCGCATCCAGAATTGTAACCATGACTTTTAAATCCATATGGAAGGAATCAAATCTTTAATCATATTATTTTAGCGTCTTAAAGAATCGTTGGAACCTTAAAATTTATGATAGCAAAATAATGGTAGCGATCACAAATTTTATGAAACAACATCCCATTTGGGCAGAAGATTTCGTGATGAACATCCCATCCAAAGGGAAAAATAGTGGTCGTAACTTTCACTATTGCTCAAGAGATGCAACGATTAATTTCCTTAAAGAACCAATGGTTTTATGCCATTTGGACTAGTCGTTAGATACAAACGAGGTTATATGAATCTTATAACCATAAATTTCATTTGACAAGCAATAAATACAGGATTTGCTTAGCATACTTTAGAGATTTTGACATAATTTTATTTTTAATGTCTCTTTGGTGATTGTAGCTTATAAATACGCCATCAAATAGAATTGAATACAAGAGAATAGCATTCATTGTAGCAAAACTCTTGCAAATTTAACCTTTAAGCATTCAATCTTTTATAATTGAGTTGTTGTTGTTTAGTGTGAGCATAAACACCATTGGGTTTGGGTTTAAGAGTGAGCCTTTATATAGAAAATTCTTGATTGGGTTTTAGAGTGAGCCTTAAAAAACTCTTGTATAGGTTGAGTGTTATACTTATAAAACACTAATCAGGTTATGTGTAAGTCTTTCTAAAAACACAAGTTGTAAAGTTAGGTGTGAGCTCTAAAACACCATTGGAGATTAGTGAAACATCCAATTAGAAGAATTGGGGAATGGATGTAGAGTTGGTTAATACCCCATCCACTATAAAACTTGGTGTGTTCTATTCTTATTTTATTTCTTTTATTGCTTGCTTAACAAAACTTTCCCTTTAAGATTTAAAATTTTACACCAATTTAACCCCTCCTTCTTAGTGCATAAGGGCCAACAAGCCTTACTTTGATGGAACTGACTATAATCATTATAGAATGAAGATCTATTTGGATAGTGATGCGGTAGATTTATAGGACATTATAGCAAGGGAATAGAAGCCTTCAACCAAAGTGGTAGATGGCAGCGAAGAACTAATCCTAAGGAAAGAATGGGTATAGAAAGCCAAATGGGAAGAACAAGAGGGCAATGGCCATTCTTCTTAACTCCTTATCAAGATAGGAGATTGGTAAAGTGTAACATTGCCTAACTACCCATGGAATATGAAAGGAATTAAAGAACTATCACGAAGGCATTACACTGGTAAAATCATATAGGTTCAAAATGTATGTGATAGAGTGGGAGCTCTTCATGATGAAAGAAAATGAAAGCATCACTAACATGACAAATAGACTCCTCTCTATTGTCACAAACATGAAGAAGTTTAGAAGAATTCTCACCAACCATGAGGTAAACACTAAAATTCTCAAATTTCTTCTTCTTGAGAAATTTGGTGCTAGAGTTTGTAGTATACAAGAATCCAATCTAGAGATTGGAAAGGTGTAAACGAATATCCTTATTAGTAAACTACTCACTCATGAGCTAGCCTTGAAGAAGAGATGAAGAAAATGAAAGAACAAAGAGACAAAAATGAAAAGGTTGAAAAGAAGACTTTTGCTCTCAAATCCTCGACCAAAGATAAGGAGGTTGAAGTTGCCTAGTGATAGTGATGAGAGTGAGAAGAAGGAAGAGGAACTAGCTATGCTTTCAAGAAAGACCAAAGAGCTCATAAAGAGAAGGTAAAATGGGAGGAACTTTAAAAGAGCAACTCCTAATTTCAAAGACAAGAAGAATGAATGACTTGTTATAAAGGTGGAAAATAAGGTCACATCAAATTTGACTGTCCTAAGCTTAAGAAGAAGAAAAAGTAGGACAAAGAGAAGAAGAAGAGTTTCAAGGCTACACTGAATGATAGCTTAATTGAAAAAGATGAAGAAGTTGCTAAATTATGCTTCATGAGAGGACTCCTTCAATGAGGTAAGAGCTTTTTCACATTGTTGTCATGATTATGAGCACTTAAATGATATGGATGATGAGCTTCTTGAAGCTCTTATAAATGACTTGAGGTCTTCTAATGAAGAACTCAAAAAAATCCTTAGAAAATCTTTTTAAATCTTCATCCTCTTTTAATTCCTTGATAAAAGAAAATGACTTTTTAAAAGGTGAAGTTATTGAGCTTAGGAATTCCATCTCAAGATGTCACAAAGAGAAAAAAGCTTTGGATACTATCATTGTATCTCAAATACCACCTTTAATGAGATATGGTTTAGGCTTTAATGGAGCATCCCCATCTATATCTTCTCCTCCTACATTCATTTGAGCATTTACACCTTAAACTTATAGTATTGAGGTTGTTGAGAAGAAAAGTGCTTCTAACACTAGGTCACCTATGTCTAAGGGCAAAGGAAAGGCTCCTAAAAGGTCAAGAGCTAAGTCTTAAAAAGTAAATCATGCATATATATATACTAAGAGGTATGCTTAAAGGCATACATATAAAAACTCCTCTTCTACTCCTTATCACTCATGCACTTGCATGCACTCTCAAAACCAAAGTGTAAAAATGCCTCCCACTCATATCAAGGTTATTCAAAGGAGAAAAGACTTATAAGTCTAAACTCTAATGTCACTATTGCATAAGGTATGGACATGTTAATGTCTTTTGCTACATTAGGAAGGCACACCTCAAATTAGAGGACTCGTTTAAGCCTAGCCCCCAAGAACTCAAGTATACTTGGGTACCTAACAAAGGTAAATTATTTTTATGTTGTAGGATTATTTGGAAACCACTAAAAAAGATAATGATTGGCATGTGGATAGTGGGTGCTCAAAGCACATGACAGGAAATAAGAAGTCATTCATAGCCATTAAAGAAAAAGATGGTGGCAATGTCACATTTCGAAATAATGCCAAGTGTAGGGTAATTGTCCTTGGAATTGTTGATAAGAAAGATTACTCCCTGATTGATAATATTCTTTTAGTTGAAGAATTGAAACATAATTTATTGAGTGTAAGTCAACTATGTAACAAAGGGAATAAAGTCACCTTTGACCCAAAAGAACGGTGAGGTTACAACCTTGGTGGATAAGATGGTGGTCTTTAAGGGTGAAAGGAAAAGCAATACCTACTTAATTAACTTAGACAATTTGGCTAACCAATCCTTTAAGTGTCTTGTCTCTATTAGCAATGAATCTTGGCTTTGGCATAAAAGACTTGCTAGCATGGAGCTTTTATAAAGTTTATCAAAAGGAGAGTTAGTAGAGGTTGGTCTATCCAAGCATAAGTTCATAAAGGACAAGACATATGGACCTTACCAAATGGTGAAGCAAAACCAAACATCCTTTAAAGTACAAAATATTATAAGTACTTCTAAACCTCTTCAACTCATTCATATGGACTTAGTTGGACCCACTAGGAATGCTAGTTTTGGTGGAAAGGATTATGCATTTGTCCTAGTTGATGGTTACTTTAGGTTCACTTAGGTATCATTTCTTACTCGTAAGAGCAACACTTTTGATGCTTTCAAAAGTTTTGTTAAAAGAGTTTTAAATAAAAAAGCTTACTTGATTTCTTCTATTAGGAGTGACTATGGAAAGGAATTTCAAAATGAATCTTTTGAAAATTACTATTTGAAGAATGGGATTTCTCACAACTTTCCTACTCCTAGAACACCATAACAAAATTATACTGTAGTAAGAAAAAATAGAACATTGGTAGAGATAGCTAGAATTATGCTTAATGAGTATTCCTTGCCAAATTACTTTTAGGTCAAAGCCATGAATACTTCATGTTATATTACAACCATGTTTTCCAAAGAAACATTCTAAACAAAACATCTTATGAGTTATGGAATGGTGAAAAACCTAAGCTTTCATATCTTAGAGTTTTTGGGTACAAATGCTACATACTCAATACTAAGGACAACCTTGGAAAATTTGCCTCTAAAATCGAAAAGGGTATCTTTCTTGGCTATCCCACCACTAGCAAAGCCTATAAGGTGTTTAACAAAAAGACTATGGTGGCTGAAGAGTTTATGAATATTGTATTTGATGAATCTAGCAAACTTAATCTTAGGAAAGGTTCTTTTATTAAAAATCTTATAGGTGACTTTGACAAGTTAAGGCTTGATTTAATGCTAAAAGAAATTGTGATTGATCTCAAGGATAATAAGCCATCACAAAAAGTTGAAGAACCTCAATGACAACAAGAGGAAACCCAAACTTAAAAACTACCCAAGGATTGGAAATACTTTAAGAATCACCCAAGTGATCTTATCATTTGTGAGACATCTAAGAGAGTAAGTACTATAGCTTAATTATTTGCTTTAGATAATAATCTTGCATTTGTTTCTCAAATTAAGCCAAAATCTCTTGATGAGGCTCTTGATAATGAGAGTTGGGTGATTGTTATACAAGAGGAACTTAATCAATTTGAGAGAAATAAAGTTTAGGAAATTGTTCCTAGGCCTAAGGAATACCCTATTGTGGGGATGCAAATGGGTGTTTAGGAATAAGTTAGATAAGTAAGGTGTTATTACGAGGAAAAAAGCTAAATTGGTTGCAAAGGGTTATAACTAAGAGGAAGACATTAATTATGATGAAACTTTTGCTCCCGTAGCAAGATTAGAGGCCATTAGGATTCTTTTAACATTTTCATGTCACATGGATTTTCAGCTGTGTCAAATGGATGTGAAAAATGCATTTTTTTAAATGGTTTCATTAAGAAGGAAATTTATGTCAAACAACCTCTGGGTTTTGAGTCTCATGTTTCTATAAATCATGTTTTCAAATTAACTGAAGCCTTATATGGTTTAAAACAAGCTCCAAGAGCTTGGTATTAAAGGCTTAGTTCATTTCTTTTACAATATGATTTTAAAAAAGGCAAGGTTGATACTACTTTATTTATGAAAAGGCATAACAAAGTTACATTAATTGTGCAAATATATGTTGATGATATTATATTTGGTGCTACTAATGAATCTCTTTGTGAAGAATTTGCTAAGTGTATGACTAGGAAGTTTGAGATGAGCATGATAAGTGAGCTCAAGTTCTTTCTTAGTCTTCAAATCATGCAAACCAAAGAGGGCATCTTCATCAACCAACCCAAGTACACAAATGATCTACTCAAGAGGTTTGGCATGGATGGATGCAAAGTAACAAAAACCCTAATGAGTACAGCTATCAAGCTAGACAAAGATGAATCGAGTAAGCTCATTGATGAAACGAAGTATAAAGTATGATTACCGTATCTAGACTCCACATCATGTTTAGTGTTTGTTGTGTGCTAGATTCCAATATTGTCCTAAGGAATCTCATATGACTGTCATTAAAAGAATTCTTAACTATTTCCATGGCATATTACATTTTGGACTTCGGTATCCTAGAAATTCATCTTTTAGTTTTCTTGGATATTCGAATGTGGATTATGCCAGTAGTTTGATGGATAGGAAGAGCACTTTCAAAACTTGTCAATTCATAGGTGAATGTTTAATTTCTTACTTTAGCAATAAGTAAGTTTCGGTTGCCTTATCCACCGTCGAAGCGGAATATATGACAATGGGTTTTGTTACACCTAAGTTCATTGGATGAAATAATAACTTAAGGATTATGGTGAAGATTTTGATCACGTTCCCATCAAATGTGACAACACAAGTGCAATCAATCTTTCTAAGAATCTCATCCAACATTTAAGAAGAAAGCATACTGATATTAGACATCATTTTTTGAGAGATCGTGTCCAAAATGGTAATATGGTGTTAGAATTTATTGATACTAATCACCAACTTGCAGATATTTTCACTAAATCCTTAATAAAGAAAGAATGAACTTTATCAAGAGGGAATTAAGGATGTTTGATGGAAGTTCCCTAGGGTGAAAATTCATCTTACTTTATACACTTTACTATACTTGTCAATATTAATTCATTCTTTGATATGATTAATGATTGCATGACAATTTGCTAAGTTGAATGTTATAGATGTATTGATTCATTATGTAATTGTGCTTTCTGTTGGCCCTTGGCACCAAGAAGGGGGGTTGAATTGGTGTATAAAAATTAAAAATAAAGAAGAGGGGAAGAATAATGAGAATAATGAACACAAGCGATTTATAGTGGTTCGGGTATTAACCAACCCTACGTCCACTCCC
>CATIWR010183831.1:0-11721 GCA_949677035.1 Omphalea diandra | reverse complement strand
TTTATTGAACTTTGATAAATAGTGTGCTTGTCCATATTCGATGGTACAAATGGATTTCCAACTTGACAATTTAAACTAGTATGTTGTATTCCACACCTTTACCTGTAAAGTAATTTGAGTAGAGTTATTAGCCTATTAATTTAGTATGCTAGAAACAAAATTTACATTTTTAATTAAAGTAGTTATTGCATTATTATAGTGCTTAGTATAGTAGGATATGCTAAGAATATTAAGTTACAAAATCATAAACTTAAAAAGAAAAGAAAAGTTTTACAAAACTATAAATAAATTAAAGACAAAAAATAAAGAATCTAGATTAATAAAGAATTTAATTAGAATTAATATTGATTATGTCTGCTTGCCATTAGTGATAGAAACAAAAACTTATTGTGATTATAGTTTCAAATTCATCATATCATGACAAGTAATATAGAGTAAATAGAGTATCGACCCATGAAGATTGGTTACAAGTATCAATATGAATTAATTCCTAATATTATTTAGCAATTTGATTAAAGAAGTAAAATTAACTAAGAATCTATAACTAATAATCTTCAAACTTTAAAGGCAAACTTACAAGATGAAAACATTTTATGGAGTTAAGGTTCACATTGCAACTATGAATTAGTCTTGATCATCTATATGCTTTTATCTTGAAGATGAAATACCCTAAGGTATTTAACATGCTCTCTTAAGCTATATTAGTTATACTCCTATTAACTTGCGTGTGCTCTCATGATCATAAAGGATCAATAGTAGTTCATTAAGTTCATTAGCAATTACATATACATCTCATTAAGGTTATACTTATCTTTAAGTCATAATTTTTTAAGTCAATTCCTCCCTTCCACTCTTGATACTCGACATGGATTTTATAATCATACATAAGAAAGATCTCTTGAATCATACAAAAAAATAAGCATGCAAATAATAAATTAAGACAACATTGCACTACTAAAAATAAATTCATATCACATTCATTTCTTAGTGATGGGCTATTATCTAGTTACAATAATAAGCTTAGTTCATTATCATATTGATCAAATACTCAAAGAAAAATAAAGGAATCCTTATTATATTGATTTGCTAGAACAAAAAAGTTTAATACTTCTCCCAACAAAATGATGTGAGAGGCACCCTTGATGTTCTTTATTCTCAAACTAATATAATGAAAGCCATTTCTTTGATTTCTCTTTTGATGTTCTCAATGAGTTTCTATGGTCAGATACCTTTAATTTCAACCTAAAGCATTAATATTTAATGTTTATACATGTCCAAATTGGAAAATACCTTAAAAAGGAAGAAATTCATATAAAAAAAATGAAGTTTTTAGTAAGTACACATGACTTTGATGCAAGTTGTGCATGACCTGGCACAAGCTTCCTAAAGTAATTAAGTTTCTAGCAAGGTTTCATGACTTGGATGCAAGCCATGTATACCATCCTTCTCATTAATATCAACTTGTAAAAGTGATATTTAGAGTTATAAAACTCTAATTAATTTAAATTTTTTTACATTAGCAACTTAATGATGTGCTCTATAAGTTTCCAAGCTTTAACAATTCTTGATTTAGCTTAATACATTTGATTAGTATATTGGTTATCAGCTTCAAAACATGTTTTAAAGTTTTTGCAATTTTCACTCATTATTGCGTACAAATTATACAAGTTTCATTAATAACAAACTATACATTTATCTAATAGTATGGAGAATTTAATTTCCAAATTGATCTTGTGCAATGCACCCCATCTCTTAAAAGTGGACTAATCTATAACCCTCTCTCAATTGAAGCTAAATTTAACTTATTTTTAAGCATTTCTCCCTAATTAATTAACCTAAGTCATAAAAAAAATTAAATAAAAACTAGTAAAAATATTATAAGAAAAACTTAAAATAATAAACTAACTCAAGGATCAAAGGCAAATAATGTGTGTAAAATGCACCCATCAGTTTCTTAGCCTTTAAAGATAACAAAAAGGCTCTAGTGGAGATATTAGAGGAGAGGACATAAGGAAGATTGTTCTTGAACCTGGTGTCATAGTTATGATCTCATTTTCCCTTCTTTGTGTATGATTGAGCATCAAAGTTCAAATTTCATAGTATTTTTCATAGCGCTATTCTCCCTCTTAGGACTCTATATAGGACGAATAATTAGTATCAGAACCAAACTCTTTTGAAGGTGTAATTGTAAAGAATGACAGTCATGGCAAACTAAAAGGAAGTTCAATTAATCTTCATACCTCTTTTCTTTAGTGGTATTGAGTATAATCATATGAAAATTTTTCGTGATAGTGAAGGAATAGAGATATAGAACATCATAGAAGACAGAAGATAAGTTCCTACTAAGAAGGTAAACCAAGCAACTATGTCCAAACCTAAAGAAGAATGGAAAGATTATAAGAACCACATGTAAATCTTTGGACATTAGAGTTACATAAATTTAATGAAGTGCTCTCAATAAAGTTGATTCTGCTAGAATTTTTGGTTGCATAAGTTCCAAAGAAATCTAGGACACGCTTGATTCCATTGATAATAGTACCTCTTTATTTTAAAAAGATGAATCAAGAAGATAAAGTGGATCAAAATGCTAAACTCATCAAGCTCAAGTGGTGAGAAAATGGATAAGATGTGCTTAATGGCCATTAATCAAGACTAAGAAGATGAGAGAGAAAAAAAAAAGACAAGATAAAGGGAAATCCATTTGGCTCTCTCTTGCATGATCAATTATAAACCTTATTACACATATAACTATAAATAGTTTGAGGACTTATTCAAAAAAATATGAGTCTTTGAAAATCTCTTCTTCCAAGCCTAAAGAAAAAATTTTAAATTAGAAAACACCTCATTTATAATTGAGAAAGAAAATGTTGATTTGCAAAATTCTTTGAAAGATTTTGAGATTTTGCAAAAAGTGGAAACTCTAAATAGGATGGAATATACCAAAGAAAAAAAAAAGAATTGTATAACATATTAAATTTTGTCTAAATTAATAGTAATGGATGAGCAATAAAGGAAACAACTAGATAGCTTAACCAATATATGAAAAAAAAAAGAAAATCTGGCCACAGTTTTCCACATTTCTAGAATTCAAGTTAGTAAAAAGGAAGTCAAATGCCTATATGTATGTCATTCTCTAAACATCAAGGATTGGTTATGTAACATGAAACCACATAGAAAATTGACAACATATGGCTAAGGAAATTTTGAAATCTAAGCATTTAGATAAAACATAGGCACATAAAGAATTTCTAATCTTGGTTGGCCAAATAATTACTTACAACAATGATATATAATTAATATTAAAAGGGTAAACTTACATAACTAATGATCAAAGAAGAGCTAACAATTTTGCACAAAGATAATCAATATGATAGTAATCAAGTAGGATGTGTTTTAAAATTTATGGCAATAAGAATCATAAAAGAAAATTTATGTCAAACACAAAATATTCCTTGATACAAGATCACTTACTAAGACAAGAAAGAGAAATAGTATGTGTATAATTAAAGTTGAGACTAGCTTTTAGCTAGCTTGTTCTGTTGAATATGCAAATATGAGAAGGAGGCCAATGACAATATAAAAATGAAAATAAAGAGAATTAGCCATATTTTAGAAAATATAAGAATAGGATAAAGTACTTTAAGAAAGTAGGAAACTAAAAAACATCTAGTTGTTTTGTTATGCCACGTAACAGTATAATTAAATTAAAATAGAAATTAAATTTATTATTGGTAAAAAATATGTTGGTTTATAGTAGGTTTCTAAATTTAGATTTACATTTTTATTTTAAAAAAATATACAAGAATAATTTATTTCAAATTCCAAATAGAAATATATTATTTTACATCCCTAAATAACAATATTTTAAAATAAATAAAATTTCAAAATTATAAAATACTAGGATGTTACACTTACTATCATTGTTGGAAAAAAGCATATGGACATATTTCTTCATAGTGAAAGGGTAGAGCTATGAGACATTATAAAAGATGAAAAAGAAATTCTCATAAAAAAGGTAGACCAAGCAACTATATCCAAACCTAAAGAAGAATGGAGCGAGCACATGAAGCTCATGTATACTTCATGAACATTAAAGCTATGTAAATCATAGAATCTTTGGTTGCACAAATTCCATAGAAACCTAGAATAGGCTTGATTTTATATATAATGGTACCCTTTTACTTTAAGAAAAGGAATCAATAAGAGAAAGTGGCTCAAAATACTCAAGCTCAAGTTCTAAGGAAGTGGATAAATGTACTTAATGGCCATTAATCAAGACCAAGAACATAAAAGTGAAAAAGAAAACAATTAGGGAAATCCATTTGACTCTCTCTCACGTGATCAATTATATAAGCTTATTACATGTGTCAATGATCGTTTGAGGATTTCAAAAAATTTGAGTCTTTGAAAATCTCCTCTTTTAAGCCAAAAAAAAAAATGTTTGAATTAACAAACACCTCTTTCACATTTGATAAAGAAAATGTTGATTTACAAAATTCTTTGAAAGATTTTGAGGTTTTGCAAAAATAGGTTAAAAATTTAAAAGAAAGAAAATTTAAGCTTAAAGGAAAATATATAAAAAGGAAAAGAGAAATTGATTACAAATATGAAAGCCTCAAATAATCATTTAGTTGAACATGCAATTAGCTTCATTAATGCATTCTCTTCAACTTCTACTCCGTATCCATTATGAAGGCAATGTACTAGGACGCCTCTCTTGATGATATAATATATAATGCCTCACAAAAGGGCAATACATGTTGATATGTTCAGAAGCCTAATATTAGATCACAAGCTTAAACATACATTAGATTTTCACCATTGAAGACCAACTATGCTTATATGTACCATTCATACAGGGGAAAAAGGTAAAGAGTGTAATAAATTACATCAAGTGCAATAATTACATCAAGGCACTATATGTATATGGCTATGTATGATCATGATTATATGTCTAGGCCTTAAAGATAAAATACGCAATTTGACAATGCATTTAGGTTAAAGAATTATGTACATAGAAGGAATATTTTGGGGAAGTATGTCCTTAGGAAGAGTTTATGCCTAACCATGCATTATATAGTCCTAACCCACAATTTTCATAGTTAACAGTAATTGCTATAACCATAATATTTATCATTACTATAACCATAATATTTATCATTGTCATAGTAGAATGAATAATGAGCAAATGGATAGGATAACCCTCTAAGGATCCAAAAAAATATGGGTACCTAAAATCACTGAATTATATGTGGTAACTTATTCACCATAGATTTTATTTTGGTAAAAGTATTTAAATTACCTAAAATCACTTAATTATATGTGGTAACTTATTCACCATAGATTTTATTTTGGTAAAAATATTTAAATGATAGCGAATGAAGAATAAGAAAATGGGTTACAAGCTTAATTAGTACATTGATAAATTATCCCTATTCTTATGATCTTAAATTGGTTATTAAGGCATCAACTTAAAGCAGATGTATGTTATTTTCCTTTCTATGTTGAATGTTTCCCCTAAGGTTTCAAAATTCTACATGCATTATATTCTTGAAAGGGAGAACAAATTATCTTTTTAAAAGGCGAGATTAGGTTATTTTTCAATAAAGAATGAATGAATTTACTTAAACCTTTTTATATGATTTCCAAAGGGAGAGAAGTATTTGATGCTAAGCGTATTATTATCTTTAGTATCAATATTTTGTTTAGGAGAGAAGTATTTGATGTTAAGCGTATTATTATCTTTAGCATCAATATTTTGTCATCATTCAAAAAAGAAGGAGAATGTTAACCTTATGGTTTTAATTCCATTGATCTTATTGCTTTTAAATATGATAAAGTATTGAGAAGTCAAACATCACTTCTAAGTATTTACATTTTAGTTATATCAAAGAAAAATAAAAGAGAATATTTCATGTGAGATAATCCTTAAAAGTTGAGTAGCTTCAAAATTGAATAACAAGAAGAAATGAAAATACCACTTTTACTCAAGTAGGTAGTCAATGATGAATAATGCTACTTAGAAGATGGAATAACCCATTCAAGTTATGAGAAAAGCCTTATGCAATGAGTTGAATAGTCGCGTTCAAAAAATTAGACATGGCATACCCTTTTAGAAGAAGCCAAGTTGACTATATCCATAAAATATTATATTTTAACTAATGTATAAAATAATTCTAAAAGCATTGTAAGACCTATAATATTTTATTGAAAAGTTATGATGTCTAGTTTCCATAAAATTAAATCGTGGACAAATCCAAGCTATAGAGAGAAAGTTATAGGCATTTAAGTAAAGAAAGGTTATAAAGAATCTAAAGTTGTCATGTATATAAGTTAATTTCAAAATTCTCTGTAAATCGATTTATAAGGTGTTAGATGGTGACCCTATGTTGATAGAAAGATCTCTTCATCTAGTTTTCAACAAAAATAAATAGTTTTCAGTTTGGAGCTCTATAAAGAAAGTTATGATTGTTTGAGTAACAACTGTTTATGTAGGGGGACACGATATGTAACAATGGACCCATTCTACAAGACTTGCAGTCATAATCCAATTCAAGATCATTACAGTCATGGCAAACTAAAAAAAAGCTCGACCTATCTTTATGCCTCCTTTCTTTGATTTTACTTACTGACACGACCCAATTCAAGATAGTAATAGGCATACACATTAATATTACACTAATCTATGTAACCCTACATAAAAAAAAACATAATTCCAATAAAAGCTTAAAAAATCAATATGTATTAGCTTAAACTAGATAATCTCTAAATATCTAATAACAAATTTGAACAAAAAACAAGAAAATCTAAAAAGTAAATTGCAGAGTCTCTATAAAATAGAATTAAATACAATAATTCTTAATAATAGTTCTAAAAATTAGCTCGAGAGAATAGAGTATGAGCATACTTAAGGAATGCTAAGTAAATGAAATAATCATCTAGAAGAAGGTAAACTAAAACTTGGACCAATGACAAATATCTAATGATTTGTAAAACAAGCAAATGTGGTATGAACTTATGCTTAGTGAATGATAACTATAGCATACAACGACATGAAAATAGACAAAAACTGAAATAATTTCATAATGATTTTATATTTCTAAACATGCCAGTGCTACAAACAATTGAAATCTAATTTAGGTATTCTAAATAAGAAAGATTTCAAAATCAACTTTAATTCATTCAAACCAACAAAACATTTTAAATTAAACCTTTCTAGCACAATACTCAAGGGTAATGACATTTCATACTACGAAAGGCCTAAATAGTAAGCACACTATTAGATAATATAGATTACTGCCTTCACATATATCAATGCATTATTCTAATATAATACTCAATGAATTGTGATGCGTGATAGCAAATAAGACAATCTTATTATTATGATGGTCCATACGATGGGGTTTAATTAATAAATAATCATATATAGATAATTACACACTAAATAACAATCTAAGATTCAAAACTCATTAAAAAAGGCATCAAATATAAATCATAATTCATATAATAGAAATTTAGATATCATAAGCAATAATATAAATAACAGTGCTAAAAAATTAGACAGCAACAATTCAAAATTTAAATAATTAAT
The DNA here is from genome assembly GCA_949677035.1 of Omphalea diandra. Classification (NCBI taxonomy): domain Eukaryota; kingdom Viridiplantae; phylum Streptophyta; class Magnoliopsida; order Malpighiales; family Euphorbiaceae; genus Omphalea; species Omphalea diandra. Next base: position 4,130 of record CATIWR010183831.1, on the reverse strand, counting down.
TTTAATATAAAAATTAATCAAATTACAAACCAAAATTAATATTATTTTCAAAATAATAAATAGTTAGGTACTAATGGCTATAAGTGGCTCAAAAGAAAAGAAGAAAAATGATAATTTAGTTAAATTAATGAATAAATTAAACCACCTAATAAAAAGATGAAAAGTGGGATACAAACAAAAATTTTAATAACAAATTATAATATAAGAATAGATATTAGCATGTTGAGGTTTATTAATAATACTAATATCTTAATGTCGAGGCTTCATGGGTTGAAAAGAAATGGACCTAATTCATATATTACTAAAAAAAATCATGACACAAGAATATATTTATACATATATATGACAAATGTAGTAAAGAGAAAAATTCCAAGTGATGATAGTCAAACTCAAACAAAATATTCTAGCCTAACAATTAAAGAAATAATAGTTGCAATTAAAGAACTACATATGCCTAATTACATATAATGTGTTAAATAAGTATTAAATACATAATTAATTAACTTTAAAAAAAAAAGGTACACATGTATACTATATGTATTAAACATATATACCAAAGAGAAAAAAAAAACCAAAGAGAAAAAAAAAGTATTATATAATATATTAAATCTTGACCAAATTAAGAGCAAGGGATGAGCAACAAAGGAAACAATTTGATGGCTTAACTAATATATAAAAAAGTATACAACTACAGTTTCCCACATTTCTAGAATTCAATCTAACAAAAAGGAAGCCTAATAATGCATGTTCATCATTCTTTAAACATCAAGGATTGGCCATGTAACATGTAATCATACAAAAAGTTGACAACACAAGGCTAAGAAAAACTTGGAATCCAAGTATTTGGATAAAACACAGGCACATGAAGTATTTCTCATCTTGGTTAGCCAAATAATTACTTATAACAATGGTATATAATATTAAAAGGGTAAACTTAAATGACTAGTGGTGAAAGAAGAGCCAATAATTTGATATAAGATGATTAATCTGATAGTAATAAAGTAAGATGTGTTTTAAAATTTATAGCAATAAGAATGATAATAGAGAAGTTATTTCAGACTCATAATATGGCTTAATACAAGATCATTTACCAAGGAAAGAAAAAGAAATGATTGTGTTACCAAAGCTAAGACTAGCTTTTAGCATGTTTATTCTACTGATTATGCAAATATGAGAAGGAGCCTAATAACTATATAACAATAAAATGCGGAGAATTAGCATGATGTATTTGAGAACATATAGGGATAGGATAAAGTAATTTCAATGAAGTAAAAAACTAAAAAAATATATGGTTGATTTGTTATGCCACCTAACAAAATAATTAAATTAAAATAGAAAATAGGCATATTATCAGTAAAAATTATTTTAATTTGTAGAAGTACTTAAATTTATATTTACATTTTTATTAAAATATATATGCAAGAACAATTTATTTCAAATTCCAAATAAAACTGTATTATTTTACTTCTCTAAATAATAATAATTTTTTAAATAAATAAAACTTCAAAATTATAAAATAGTGAGGTATTACATTAACTATTTTTATTGAAGAAGGATATGAAAATATTTCTTGATAATGAAGGAGTAAAGTTAGAGGATATCATAGAAGAGGAAGAGAAATTCGCACTAAGAAGTAGACCAAGCAACCATATCCAAACCTAAAGAATAATAGAGCAAGCATGAGAGGCACATGTACTCCTTGAACATTAAAACTATGTAAATTTTACAAAGTGCTCTTAATGAAGTTGGCTATATAAAAATCTTTTATTGCAAAAATTCCAAAGAAATCTAAAATGTGCTTGATTTTATTTATAATGATACCTCCTCATTTTAAATGGTAGACCAAACAACTATATCCAAACCTAAAGAATAATAGAGCAACATGAGAAGCACATGTACTCCTTGAACATTAAAGCTTATGTAAATTTTACAAAGTGCTCCCAATGAAGTGGGCTATATAAGAATCTTTTATTGAAAAAATTCTAAAGAAATCTAGAATGTGCTTGATTTTATCTATAATGATACCTCTTCATTTTAAGAAGGTTGACCAAGCAACCATACCCAAACCTAAAGAATAATAGAGTGAGCAGGAGAAGCACATGTACTCCTTCAACATTAAAGCTTTGTAAATTTTACAAAGTGCTCTCAATGAAGTTGGCTCTATAAGAATCTTTTATTATAGAAATTCCAAAAAAAATCTAGAATATGTTTGATTTTATCTATAATCATACCTCCTCATTTTAAGAAGATGAATCAAGAAGAAAAAGAGACTCAAAATTACAAGAGTTTCACTATATTCAATGATATTCTCTTGCATTCATGTTTGTTTGGTGGAGTATTTATAGACAATAACCACCAAAGAGATGTTACTAAGAAACTATGTCTAAATCTCTAAGATAAGCTAGGCAAATTTTACATTAAATGCCTGTGAGACTAGTTTCGTTATTGTGACTAGCATTTCACAATTGTGAATTTCCATTTTGCATTAGAAAGATTGAAATCACGATGGAGAACCCCGTTTGTATCTAACTGTTAGTCCACATGACGTGTTATTATTGCTCAAAAAATAGTTGTTGTATTTGTTTAATAAACCTAAAAGTCATGGTCGAGATCAAAACTCATCTTAAAAGCGACAATGACCGCGAGACATTCTGTTTGGTAATGAAAAGATGTTTCAACAGGTCATGGTCGCGAAAGCTTTTTCTCCCTCACAAATTTTGATATGTCAACACTTATCTTAGGCTCTTAACAAGGTTTGATTGTGGACTTGGTTCCCTCCATGTAGCTATAAAAGTCACGATCAAGACTGGAAACAATAAAGTCATCGCAAATCAGACTGTGTGACAACCATGTCTTTCTTGGCAAGGTTGCGGCTGTGATTTCCCCCTCGAATTTTTCTAGTTCAAGTTCATCCAATTTTTAGGTTCTTGACCATGAATTGGTATGCCTTACTTAATGTTTGAGATTTAGACTTCCATCCAACTTTCAATGCAAACCTATCTTAAAAACTACAAAAACAACACTTAAATAAGATATTAAAACTTATCAATCTTCATTGTCAAGATTAAAAGAGACCTTTGACTTAGGATTGAACAACCTAGTCCAACAATCTCCCTTTTTTTTTATTTTGACAACTTAGATTGATTTTACAAAAAGGTAATGAAATGCATAAGTATAAAGTTGAGATGGCTAACATTTTTTTAACATAATACTTGTTGAGAGACTAAGTGTAGCAAGGACTTAGATTTTAGATTAGATTGCTCCCCTCAACTTATACTTTCCTTTGATTATATGTCATGCAATTGCTTTCACTATCTATCTCTCCTTTAGCAAGATAAAAAAGAGAATAGAAGTTAAAAGTGAGTAAAAGTGCATAGGTGACATGACTCGAAGAGGAATTTGGATATTAAATAGAAGAGCAATCACACATCATAAACAAACACACGAACCATAAATTGCAAATAATTTTATTTATGTAGATGAATAAAAATATAAAGATGTGGGATCACAAACTTAGGCCACAAAACAAATAAAGTGATTAAAAGAAGAGAGAATACTACAAGCCTAGGAACGAACACTAAAAGATTGGAGAGCTATCGTCATCTCCATAATCAACAATGTCTTCATCTGCACCTTATGCTTCATGCCCTTCTTCCACCTCTTGATCATCTTTTTCGTTTAGAGTATCCTCCTAATCTTCAAAATCAGGGAGGTGACAAGGGGTAGCACCCACCTTCTCTTGCAGGTCCACCAAGTCACTGTAGAGGTGGGAAAGTAAAAGAAATCTCCTTTTGATCATCCTTATGAATTTGTCTAATTTCTTATTTATTGAGGAGAGAGAGATATGGCAGAGGACATAGTTTTAGGTTTAGGCTTGGGAGATGGAATTCATTGGGTACCCTCTTCTATCACAAGCCTCTTCCTCTTTAAGGCTTGAGAGGTTTTAAGATTTTAGGCCTCAAAAAAACCCAAGGTATAAATATAAGATCTGGGTGTATAGCCTTGGCATTGATGAGGTAGGGCAAGTCAAGAAAATTATGGGATGGCAAATATTGCTTTGTGAGGAATTTTTTATTTTCCTCATTTAGGGCCTTTACATACCTATAGATTACTGTGACATGAAAGGGTAG
>CATIWR010183828.1:0-21972 GCA_949677035.1 Omphalea diandra | reverse complement strand
GCGCTTCGACACACACACAACACACTGAGAGAGATTTGTAGTCAATATATATATCTATATATCTGTTTTATAAATATATATATATATATATATATATATATATATATATATATATATATATATATATATATATAACTTGTCTGTTCGATTTGGTGAATTTCACAAAGTTTTGGGGGAATATTTATGATTATTGCTTAGGCTGTATCAATCAATCGCCATTTCACACTTGATTCCTTTACCGAAATTGACTATTGAAATATTCACATTTGCAGTGTTGCTACCTTTCTTTGCTTTAACTGTGTTAATTATCTTAGTCTAAACACAGGCAATAGCTGCTTTTTTGATATTGCTTCTTCCCAGAAAGGTTAATACATCAATTTTTTTTGTCTTTGAGATTTTTTTCATGTGGTGCAAGACTCCACACTTGTCAAATGCAATCCCCAAGGAGGGGCAATGTTGTTTAAGACGGAAAAACATAAAACTGTAGGGGAAATGAGCTGAATAATTCCCAGCCTTGTTTATTTCTATTTAATTGTATAGTTTTTTATTATCATCCTTTAGTAGATACAGAATTGATGGATGACAGCTATACATGAAAATTTTCCCTGAAACTGGGGAGAATATTGACATAGTTAACCCTGCGTGAGATTTGCTTTTGAAGGTTCTGACAATCCTGTTTTCTATGCTTCGATTTTTTGAGTTCCAATATTTGATATTGTTTATGAGCCTGTTAAACCTGCCACATTAGATATTTGAAGTTCATGTTGCAACTGCTAGTAAAGTTTTTAGATAGGTCTTACTAAATTGCAATTCCAAAGACCTTTTGGCTTTTGTAATGCAAATTTTTACCATTTTTATTAGGATGAGCTTTGGAATTTTTTACCTATTGGCATATGGACTCGGTTGTTAAAAATCAACTATTTTTTTCCTTTCTTCTCTTCTTATTCAGTTTCCTGCCATTTTTTCAAAAAGTTCAGTCTACTAATTCTACTCTCTGTGGCCTGCAGCTGCACTTAGAGTAGTTTCATATTTGCCTCTGCCATACTTTACTTTAAGCACGCTCTTGATCATTCCAACTCCCCTCAGGGATGCTGTCTATGATTATGTTGCCAAACGACGCTATGACTGGTTTGGGAAGGCTGATACTTGCTTGGTTCTGAAAGATAAGGAGTTGCTTGAGCGATTTATAGACAGGGATGAGATAATGGGCAGGACTTGATGAGATATGTAAATTTTGATCTTGATTTGCATTTTGGTTAAAGACGCCTTGTTGATATTACATTTAACATTTTGTTATCAAATGGAAATGGGGGGCTACAGCTTGAACAGTGCGTAGCCTCACTATATCAATTAATGGAAATGAGGCTTATAAGATTGCGAGCTTTTATTATTTTAACAGAAGAAATCAGCTTTCATTACTAAGCAAAAGCCTATGCTGGAGATCAATTAGATGTTACAACAGCTTAAGTTTGTCCTTTAGTCATAATTTCAGCATTGACAAACACTTGTCTATAAGTGCTTATCTGGTCAAACAATAGGCTGCCCTTTTACAATCACGCCTAATATCAGTACCGCTAACAGCTTGAATAATCTGTTCTGCATACGTCTACAAATTTTCTGGGTGCAAGCTTGCTTGCAATGTACTCTCTTCCAACCATCATCGACAGAATTGAAGAGCCCTCGAAGAACTGGCGCATGCCACTATCAGCGGCGAGCACACGGTAATATTTAGTAAAAGGCGAAAGAATAGTTAGCTCGGTGCTCGCCGCGTGGCTGCGTGTCGTACTCCCAAAGAAACGAGGATCTCATACAGCAGCTCTTATGTGCTGACTTGTCTCTCCCAAGCGATGTGGGATTTCTTAGTGTGTGAATAATGTATATATTTCTTGGCTAGTGGGCTTTAACTTTGATAGACCGCTGCGCCTTGAAAAATAGGCTTGCTCCAGAACAGAACAGGCTAATTAATCAAAGCCAAAATGATGCACATCTTGACACATTTGCATAGCATTTTAAAATATGATCGATTGATAAATGGTTGTTTTACAAAATTAATTTAAAAGTAATATTTTGATATTTTAGCTAGCATGAAATATTCAAAAGCAACATTTTCCATGGCAACAAAATAATACATTATTATTGTTCTTGTGTCAATAATACTATAAATCATTATTGCTTCAAAACGATTCACATAATGCAGCTAGTCCATCTTGGAGTATTAGCTCATAGAAATTGTGGGACATTAACAAGAACTTTAACTGTGAATTGCGGGCTATCCCTATGAAGAAATAACCCTCCAAAAATTGGTGTATGCCGCTATACGCAGCGAACACACGGTATTCTTTTAGTAAAAGGCGAAAGAATAGTTCGCTTTGTGCTCACCGCGCGGATGCGTAATTTCTCAAACGCAATTCGAGTTGATACGTATGAGTTTTCCTGTCTCTGTTCCTCCTCCTTTATCAATGTGGGACGTTCTCATTCTATTACTATAGTGATATCCTTTTTTTTTATTTTTTTCCTGGGCCTGGTTGTGTTCCACCAAAGTTTCAAGCGTTTCCCTGCTAGCATAGTCTACAGAAGGACCTGATAACGAATTGGCTATCAGATCCACATCCTCTTTTGGCCCCATCGAAGGTGGATCTTAACTTTTAGAACAAAAACCTTGGCACATCTACTTGGACTGAACATTAGTGAAGCCACATTAAACTTGATAGATACAGAGTAGGAAAGACATTTGTATTAACTTTTTCTTGATAATTTTGAATGTAACTTATACGCCTTTCTAATTTTTAACTTATCTTATTCAAGATCTTTCCATATAACAATAGATCAATGACTCAAACTGTATACTCAGTCTTTCATACAAAGGAGCTTTTGGCTTATTTGCTACTACATATGCTCTCATCTCTCTCTCTCTCTCTAAATCCTCCTATTAAGGAGTCTTACCTACATAATCTAACTATCAATCTTATACATTTACCATTACATCACACCCTATATACTTTTATCTAGTCATTGCTGATCTCTCCACCATGGAGGGAGCCTCTCTCTTCCACTTTTTTCAGATCATCATCTGCCACGTCCATAAAATGCTGATAGTGCTTCTATGTTACCGAATCTTTGATTGTTGGGTGGACGCTCCTCGAGTAACCTAGACTTTTTGCTAAAGACAGGATACAGCAATACACCCTTCGTATCCAAGAAGGGGAAAATACCAGAAGCAGATGATGAGATTCAGTGGGATTAGGATTGAGATGCAGGCAAATGTGCAATAAATTGTAGAACATTTTTGGCAAAATTGAACACCTTAACCGAGCTGCTTCTACAATCTCATGAATCGTGATAGAGTTAATACACATACATGGGTTCCCTTCATAATTGTCATCTCTACAAAACATGCTTAGATTTCATTATTTCATTCGTCACCGGAACAAATAACTAACGATTTTTTGCTTCTTAAAGCCCTGCTTGATAAGCTTTTTCAACTGACACTACAACAGCTAAACATAATCCCCTATTAAATTGAAGATTATGGAATCATTCTATCAATCACTTTCACCTCCAGTCCATTCTTTCCAATCCTTGTCGACATGATCTTGAGCCCATTTGACTGCCGCACGTGCAGCTTGTGGTCCTCCGGGCAAATCTCGCTCATTTATGGTATCAGCCATGTCAATGAAAGGTATGACTAAGAGTGTTCCAGGACCCCCGTACTCTGAGTGCAAGAAGGTACTGAATATCTGTAGAGAGATATAAGAAGCAACAAATTTTAGAGCCTGTATACTCTCAAAGCAGTTGCATCCAGCAAAAACTTATCAAAATTCCACTTTAAGTTATTAGCAACATACGGCAGTTTTCAGTTGTTGCATTTTGACTTGACTTGATGAATGCAAGCAAGCACCCTGCTCATAGTTTTCTTATTTTTTTGAGTAATAAAGTCTTTACACATTGATAATGCTAGAATCACTTCCCGGTTATCTACACTTCTTCTTAGCACATCTTAGTGTAAACATCCTAGGAACAAATTACCGGTGGGTGAAGGCAGTGTCAGCACTATACAGAAGTCATAAACAATATTTATACTTTTATCACCTTTTATTTCATGTTGTTAACCATTAGAAAAACCACTCAGGAATCCGGAGGTCAACAATCAGAACTCGTAAATTTATATAAGGCATTCAAATTGGGTAGATATGGCAAATGGTAAAATAGCATCACTGTGTTGACTTTCCAATCTGCAGAAGCTTATGAACTTAATATCTGTAGATTGTTTCTGTTTTTATGATTAAAACATTTATGAGATAGTTGCAGGAAAAAAACAATAATCAAGAATTTTGAAACTGGATTTCGAAAGAGAATCATTTCAGATGTCACAAAAAGCAATTTGGAACTATTATTTTGTAACCGAAACATATCAAATCATACTGTTAATTATTTTAACCAACATATTTGAACAGCAACTGCAACAACAAAGGCATTATGACATTAGCAGCCTTGATAAAGAAAAAACGAAACAGCATTCAGCATCATGTACTTCAGAAATTTATTGTATAATTTCACAAAAGTAATAAAAGGACAACTTGTATTAATTAACAAGATATAGCTTCTAGTTAATCCCCGAGCAATGGTTAAAAATGACAACAACACGAGCAAGAATCACAAATGAGATAAAAAGGAAAAATTAACAAAGTACCTCAGTGCAGATTTGAACAACCTCCTCAACTGAATCTCCAAAAATGTCTTTCTTGGACAGCTTCTTATGAAGATGGGTCCTAAATTTCTGTGTCTCCTGAACAAATGATGAAAAAGAAAGAAAGCAAAAAGTCTCAATTTGTTAAATCAATTGTGATGAGATGTGAAGGAAAGCAAAAGAGTGAGAGTGGACTTACCGCATCAGCAAATTCAGGAATTGGGTCTGGAAATTTGTACTCTGCTGCTCTGCAAATGTGTTTCGCTGCCTCTTTCTTGTTGATGATAGAAGGGCATAAGTAAGACTGTATCAGTTTGGTACTAAAAGTCAAGTGAGGAGTGGTTGGAGAACCCACAAGTAGAGGCGGACTGATAGTTGAAGATGAAGAAGAGGAAGAAGAAGAAGAAAAAGAAGAGAAGAGAAAGCAGGTAGAGTGAGGTGGTAAAGAAACAAGAGCTTTACTCCACAAAGCCATATCTCTCCTTGTTCCTTCGCAGTCCGCAGCGCTCCTTATCTTTTTTGACTCGAGGGGTTTTATGGGTTTTAGGTAAGGCGCAAGGTGGTCGAAGTAAAATAATTAAATTGATCATTGTTTTCTCATTTTAAAATAAATTCATACGGGATATTGTTAAATTATAAAGTTTACTTCGTTAAAAATAAATGTATAAAAATTATTTTATATTGTATTACATATAGATAATTAATAATTATAATAATTTGGGATAAAACCACAAAATTGGATTTATTATTATTATTAGGGATGTGAATCATTATAATATTCCTATGTTCTCTATCTAAGTGACGATATTTTCGTATGGATTTGTTTTTTTTTCTTTTTAATAAGAAAATTCTATAATTTTAAAATAAAATAAGAAATATTAATACATGAACTAACTAAAATTAATATGTCTATTAAAATTAAAAGGAAATACTAATTTGCCGATAAAACTTTAGTGTCGAGAATCAAACGTAAAATTGAATCAATAAAACTAGAAATCGATTGATATCCAATCCAAAATCATATTAAAAATTGGATGACTATCAAATCAGAAAAAAATTATCAAAAAATGGGACAATGCCGATGGAATCAGCAATTGTTTGAATCGGGCAGAACCTGATATTTAGAAAACTGTACTGTTTAATTAGGATTTCCCTTTTTTTTTTTTTTTTCTATCAACAAAACTCAAATCAACGCCATCAGACTTTCTTCCACTTTATTGGAATAAGCTATTTCCGTTGCTAGCAAGTGAAACCGCTAAATCAAATTTCGCTTCGTCAGCAGCATTTAGTATCGAATCCCAAAAAATTTTCAATATTCTTCATTAGTCGCCTGCACATCAACAACAATATTTTTCACAAGCTTTGGCGTTGGCTGATGAACATGATCCAAATGGTACTATGGTCCAAGTGTCACAATCTGAACGAGATTAATAACACAATTATATTTGTTGGAGGAATTGACTCTGACAGAACCTTTTTGCGAGTTCGATGAAGTTGTCTGTGACAATACCTATAGGAAAAGGATGTGGTTTTATGCAATTTGCTAATAGAAATAGTGCTGAGGGTGCACCACAGCGTTTGAATGGACGATAATTGGCAAGCAGACAGCTCGCCTTTCCTGAATTCGCAGTCCAACAAATAAGCAGTGGCGAGGGGGATTATAATAGTCTATTGAATGGGGCATATTTTAGAGGAAAAGGCTACAGTAGATATGGATATACAATGGCATCAAGTCAGGATCAAAACATGCATATTGCTGCTACACTTTCTGTACCCATCAAATTTCCTGCTATTTTTAATTAAAATAGAAAATTATATATTTTACAGTATATGTAAACGAAAACAGTTGAATCAATCAGACTAATCAAATCGAAAACCGATCAAAAAATCGATTCGATCACTGATAAGATTTTAAAAACATTGGTCTAAATGTAACTTCCCTATTATCAATAAACAAATACTGCATAATATCGCTAGGATTTTCAGATGCCACATTCCTGAATCTTATTAGAGGTCAAATACTAATCGCGACATTCTTATCGCCCAGCCAAATGCAACCAAAAATAGGCAAGTCAAGCAACCTTAAGTGACGAGACATCACTGGACCGATTGTACTTGTGTGATGTAATTTGTATTTGTCAGCCACTCAGATGCTATATACACCAAACTCTAAGCTATGAAGTATTCAAAATTTGGGGCTACAACTCTAGTTTTGACAGTTAAAAGCTCAGCAAATCTTGGAATCACTTTCCAACAAAATAAAAAGTAGCTAACCAACTTGTAGGAGAGAATTTATCTTGATAACCATCCCAACTATAGAATTTAACGAACCTAAAGGTTCAAGGTCATATTCGTGGAACAGTGTTCTTGCTATAAGCCAGTTCACGCTTTAACCGCCAAAAAAGATCCCACTTCCACTTCATAGTAGCATAAGGTAAACTTTCTTGGCTCCTGCAAGCTGTGCTCATATGTACATTTTACCGATGCAAACTATTTACATCTCAGAGATTCCTTTCATGAGGTTCCAACCAGGAGAACCCCAGGAAATCAAAAACCTCTTTTTCAGTGTCAAACCTCAGGCTTGCACTGGCCCTTGCACCCTGCAACAGAAATAACTCCAGCCTAAGATAAGCATTAAAAAATTCTTAGGCACATAGAATATGAAGAAGAGCCAACTCATTACTCGTTTTCCGCCTGAAGCCTGAGTAGATGGAAATAGCCCAGTATCATCAAGCTTGTATCCTTTGGATTCTGCTAACAATCTCAACCTGCTCAAATTGCCAAGGTGTTGACGAGCCCACAAGGAAATGTTAATATTTCACTAGAGAACTAAAATCATTGTCTGTCCTTAATACTCTTACTAGGGTGAGCAAAAACTGGACCAAACCGAAAAAACCAACTGACCGATTTGGTTCGGTTCGGTTTTCATTTTAAAAAAATTTCAGTTTTTAGTTCAATTTTCTATATAAAAAACCGAATTAACCGAAATTATTAGTAAATCAAATCAATTTGAATCGAATCAAATTTAAAAATACATGCAATTTAATTAAATCGAACCGAACCAAACCAAAATTTTATAAGTTTGGTTTGGTTTGTATATTTGTAAAATTCAATTTAATCAGTTCGCTTTAATCAATTTTTTCAAAAATTTCGGTTCGATTTGGATTGTAAAATGTAAAATTCGATTTCACTGGCTTTAGTAAAAAACGAATTGACTGATTTGCTCACCCCTAACTCTTACTCCAACAAAGTTCATTTCATAGAACCCTGAAGTACAATATTTTCAATTGCATGTGTAGTTTATTTGGAATTAGGGAACCAATAACAAAAGTTCAAGACAGGATGCTACTGTATTTGACAATTGCTTTAAAGGCAAAAAAAAAAAAAAAAAAAAGACACTGTGCAGGGAGGCATGCCTAATTGAAGTTCAAAAGTTAAACATACCTCCTGTTCAATACATCATTCCCTGTCCATGCTATTAAACCAAACGCATATATGTCCCTTGGATATACCTAAAAATTGGAATAAAGATATAGCCAAGTAAATTATTAGCCAGAACCGCAACTCCCACCAATAAGAACTTGTATCCACACAAAGCTGACTTTCAAACTCGTGTTAACAACTATGAGAATAAAACCAAAAGAAGCTGTGATTACTAGGACAGACCAATAAGAGTATAAACAGAAAGTTTCCATCATTTAGGGTGGGTGCCACAAGGGGATCACTTGAGTGTTACAACAAATCATCAAATGTCCAACGCCCTTTCTAGAGAGGGGGGTTGGTGGGAGTGCAAGACCAAAGTAGTTTGAAAGTCATTTATAAAGTAAAGAAAAATCTATAGAAAGATAATCAGAAGTAATTATTAAGTTTACTTTGAAATCTATGCGGTGTCGCAGTTCTCGTCCAGGATATGTACAAAGACCAAAATATGTGTCAACACCTGAATCAGTGCCCTGCAGTATTACCAAGTAGCAAGTGTGGAGCTGAAGCATAAATCTAAATTCATCGTACAGAATCGACATGCAGCATGTGACATGAAAATTTGACCCAGAGGAAAGAGATGAAAAGCTCAGCAAGATATTTGTAGCAATGAATTCAAAAAATTCTTTCCAACTGGTTATTAAGAAACTGAAAAAAAAAAAGGAAACATGAAATGCTGCACTCACTATCTTAGCTCCCAACTAAACAAAATTGTGGAATTATACAATTGTTTTTCATCAACATTTTCCCCCAAGGCAACATCTATATTTAAATGACATTGAAGGGCATCAAGACAAGAGGTCACCAGGAGATTCAATTTGGCATCACACTATTGTTTGATTTGATATGTCACTACAAGAACAAAGTTAACAGACACACCTGAGTCCTAGGAAAGATCACTTATATTATTCACATATTAATGCTCTTAAAAGTTAATTTGCAAAACCCTATATGCTTTTAGTTATGAACTCAGCCTTTAGCTCACATAATCATAATGGACTTGAACGTGCTTGAGGAACCTACCTGGCAAGATTTAGGAGCCCCACATGTTGCCAGTTTCAACAGATTATTGACCATCAAGAGTATAGATGTTCTTAACTCATAGAAGGTGAACTACATAGCAGATTTCTGTATTTAAATAGTCATGAATATTATTACACTAAAAAACAATAGCCTTCTTCAACATGTTGCACAAGATAAAGATCACTAAGTATAATTATAATTAACTACATTAATGGTCTTGGCATATGATACCAGGGTGCTAGCATACTTAAAAATTTAAAACTGAAGAAGAAAAAGTTCATCAAAAGAAATACCTCCGTGCTGTGAATGCTAAATACCAAATCCTCTCTTAAGAACTTCATATCCTTCAAAAGCTTTACGTATCTTGGTAAGAAACCTTTATGACTGGCAGTACCAAGTAAAGGAAATAAAAATTTTTAGGGAGTGTTTAGTATGATGTAATCAAATACAAACTCAATTGAACTATTAAACTAAAATTTATTTTGATTACATCATATTACATTTGATTACGTCATACCAAACATCACTTTAAAGTGTTGATGCTTATGAATTATCATTTGAAAATAAAAAGCTGACAGCAAGAGAATCAGATTTGTCACTCCTGAACGTAATAGAATGTCATACAAAGAATTGGAGAATAGCCAAAGGACTTCAAAGTATGTTTCTTAACTAAGCCTAAATTAGTTAGACTCAACACAAATATTGAATTGTGAATAAACACAAAATTATAGCTGAATGACTAATGACCCACAAGATAATCACTTTATCAAATTTTCATAATTGCAATAAAATCATACTTTTTCTAAGATACAAAATTCAATTGATCCTTATGCATATCAATGAAATAAATACAATGCAAAATAGACTAATGTTTGGCAGGCATGGAATATATATTGAATCACAGATCAACCAATGACATGCAGATGAATGTATTACACTTCCACACTATAGATCCAGTAAAGGGTCTCTTCAATGAAAAATCAGAGTTTGAATTTGCATCAACTTGACATTTGCTGTTTTTCTTCCTTTATAACAAACTTCTAGAAACATTACTATTCTGGACTCATTATAGAGAGAACTGGAAGATCTCAATTTCGAACACAGAACTTCTGATAAAATGATTCTTTTCTCTTCACAAACTAGCTTAAACACAACAAACTTAACAGAATGCTTATGTGAGCACACTGTTATGCAGAAAAGAAAGATATGAAAAGAGGGAGGGGAAAGAGGGATGGACTTTTACCTTTTCCCATCAGGATGTGTGATCACCACATCCATATCCCCACAAGATGCTTTTCCACGTCTATAAGATCCTCCACAGATGATAACCACCTTCACAATAATAAAAGATATATTCAAAACAGGAACCAGTTATACATACACGAATGCCAAAGTTGTGACCACATGGAGGGCTTAAACCTATAGATATAGTTGGCAATGAAATAACTTCATCTGCATCCAAACAAGATAGCTAGACATCTGCAAGACATTAGAAACTTATATATATAGAAATTACAAGTCCACGATCAATCTAGCTCTCAATCCTTTGATACAACATTTCTGTCCATATCTTGTCTCTATTAACAAATTACCCACTCACATTACTGCTTTCTCTTGTAAAAAAGGAAATTGGCTCCGAAAATTACAAGCATTCACATATCCAATTATCAATTTTTATGGTCTAATGATGACACAACTAACATTCAAAACATGCATACGCCACAAGCTGGTCCAAAACCAATCCTAAAGGCATGTCAAAGTTGATAGAAAAAAGTGTCAATAACAGCTACTAGTATCATTTAATATGCATATTGTACAGCATCACTAATGGGGTCTTTACAATGCTCAAAGTCATGACAAATGGAAACTGTACCTGCTCAAAATCAAAAATAAGTCCATATCAATAATGAGAATTCTCATATTCCTGAATTCACTAGCCTTACATCATGCATAAAGGCCCAAACATCTAGTTATTGCAAGTTTTGGTACACTATTCTGCAACTATTAAAATGAGAAAGTTAGAAAATGGATATTGAGCTCATTGAACAAAACTTACACCCAAGCATCCTATTGTCCAAATCACATGTACAAGAAAGAATGCAACAAAACAAAGCAATCTCAAGCAGTATGATATTCACAACCCTGATTAAAGTTCAATAAACCTTTTTGTTTGGTACTGCTTTTATGATTATTCTGTCTAATGATGACACAACTAACATTCAAAACATGCATACACCACAACCTGGTCCAAAACCAATCCTAAAGGCATGTCAAAGTTGATAGAAAAAAGTGTCAATAACAGCTACTAGTATCATTTAATATGCATATTGTACAGCATGACTAATGGGGTATTTACAATGCTCAAAGTCATGACAAATGGAAACTCTACCCGCTCAAAATCAAAAATAAGTCCAGATCAATAATGAGAATTCTCATATTCCTGAATTCGCTAGCCTTTCAGGGTTGTGGATATCATACTGCTTGAGATTGCTTTGTTTTGTTGCATTCTTTCTTGTACATGTGATTTGGACAATAGGATGCTTGGGTGTAAGTTTTGTTCAATGAGCTCAATATCCATTTTCTAGCTTTCTCATTTTAAGAGTTGCAGAATAGTGTACCAAAACTTGCAATAAATAGATGTCAGGGCCTTAATGCAACAAAACAAAGCAATCTAAAGCAGTATGATATCACAACCCTGATTAAAGTCCAATAAGCCTTTTTGTTTGGTACTGCCTTTGTGATTATTCTGGGTAATGGAGAGTCCAGAGCTTTTTTGCTAACAAGAACCCCCAAAATCCCTCACATTCTTGAAAATTGCCAAGACTATATCCCTGGCCCCTGCGTGTGTCCACCAAATGGTTTAGTAGTTGACTCAAACCCCATCTAATATTTCCTATGGTCCATTCAGTCAAGGAGCTGCTCTTTTAATTTATAAACCAGTCAAGCAGAGAAGTTATAGTATCTCACCCCAGGTAGTATTTCTTCCCCAGTTTTCTGGAGAAGTTGTTCCATTTCTTGAACCTGCAAATCAGAACTAATGTCAAAATTTAGGGGTAAAGGCAACCAAAAAAGTGTAATGGATGAACTATGGGTCCTAAGGAAAAGCAAAAATCACACCTCATTGCGTGGAATCCTTGTCTTAATATCATTATAATATTTGAGTCCTAACTTCTGTGCATGTGTTAATGAACTCTCATTCTTAAGATCATCTAGTGTGCGGTATCCTTTCTCATACAATTTTAGGGCTGTGGCTGGACCAATACCCCAAACTTCCCCAAATAGACTGATTGTTTGTACCTGCAAATTGTTGGGAGGGGGAAAAAAGTTGGGAACTAATTAGAGAAAGATTTACTATTTCTGTCTCATTTGTTCATAAGCAAACATCAGCCACTAGCTCTATTCAATAGGTGAATTTAAAATCTTTGTACAGCCAAATCTTTCAACCTGTGAAGTCAAGATTTCAGTTGAACATTGTTAGTGGAAAATTTTAAAAATATAAGGAAATTGTTGCTTTAAGAAGCAGGCGAAAAATTCAGCCAATGAACAAGTCACAAAAGTCAGAATTCCCAACGTCTGCTCATTTGGGCAACAAGCATCGAATGCACTCAACAAACCCAAATCCTATATGCATGTTCAGACAAGTAAATAAATGGATTCTCTGTGCACAATCACACGCATGCACACACACACACACACTTATATATATAAATCCACAAATTTATGCATGCAACATTGCATGCATTCTCCTGGTTAAATCTAAATTTTAAGTGTGCAATGAGTATAAACGAAAATCTGTAAATCTGTCTGCATATACACGTTCTTGCATTGGTGCACTTTGTGTGTGAATGGAGATCTCTTTGGGCAATGTGACTAAATGAAGATCTAGAAATTTATAACAAAACTTATGCAAGTGTGAGTGCAAACATAAATGAATTCTGTGTCTCTCCAACATTCAAAATACCTTTTCATCTGTTTCAAAATGCTCCAACTTGGCCAATTTGCCAGTCATGACTATCTCCTGTATCTGCAAGCATATTCCAATGCCAGCAGTGATTTGAATCAGAAGAGGAAAAAGTTCACATAAACAAGCATATGCATATTATTATAGCATAGGTTCCACAAAATATAGATTGCATTCATCAATTTCTCCAGATAATATCTGAATCAACTATACCACTAAAATGAGTACAACACTCTTTAACGAGAGAAGCATGACATATGGGTATTACAAGTAAAATGAAATTAAAATTAAATGAGAATATGTCAAGAGAATCTGTTCCCAGAATATGCGATTCCCAGCAAACAATTTTTATGCTAAGACCTAATAATAGGGAAAATGATTAAGTAAATTTATAATAAACAGTTAAAATGGGAGAATCAGTAAACAGGAAACCAATAGCTGATAAACCTTCTCCAAATTAAGATAATAGATCAATGTAGCAACTTAATCTTAAAGATTCCCACTGACATGATCCTGCAGCGACTTTCCAATCCCGGGCAGATCTTTGACCTGGTCTGCACTTTCAATTTTGAAAGGCAACTTCTCAATAACTGGAATAGCCTTGTAATAGCTAAACGACCTTCGATCATCGCCCAGCGCTTTCCATTAAAAAGTAAATGCATCACATCAAACCACTGAAAAGACAGCAACGGGAAAGAGAAATATATGATAAAACATAGGCTGAGAGAAAGAGTCTCACCCCTATATATGTTGACTAGTTTCCCAAATATTCCAGTGATGTTTCTGTTCAGATCAGGTGGAGAGTATGCCAACGATGACTGCAACACGTGGACCTTATTAGAACATACCAAAACTCTTCCGCCCAGAAAATGGATCCCTAGCACATTATCCAACTCATTGGTTACCATATTTTACCTGTTCGCTCAAAGTACTCGTTGGAGCGATACTTGCAGGACTCAAAGCAAGGGATGAACTGTCAGAACTTAAGGGACTGTGTGACACAACAATTGCAGCATCATTCCCAGTATCTGACCGAATCTTTTTTTGTGACGATTGTTCATCACCACTACCACTAGAAGTGTTTGCCTCAGCAGATTCCCTCACCAAAGACTTGATTGCAGCATCGCTACTCTTTTCTTCCACATCAACCTCTACAAAATATGGATCCTCGGATACTTTTTCTCCTAATCTTAAGCTATCCTCTAGCCACTGATAAAGTAGGACTCTCTACGACACACACACACACACACATAAACCAATTAAAGAGAAGAAGTATTCTCATTAATGAAACTGGAATATGAAATTGAGAAACTCACGCCTTTGAATCGTTTTAGCCGCGCTCTGTCCACTTGTTGCAGAAGCGCGTTTGAATTCATGGCAAAAACATGAGTTACGTTCTTCGACAGGCTAGTCTCCACATTAGCCCCCATTTGCACCAGCTTCTGCTTCCATATCTTTTTAATGTCCAAAAAGGAAAATCATTTCAATTCGACTAGCAAAATATATTATTGTTTATTTTCGATCGCAAATAAAGCCGTGAGCACCTGTAAGCGGCGTGATTGGACGCTGTTTTCGACTAAGAAGACGACCATTCCAGAAAACATTCCGGTTGAATCCGGAATTGGAGTTCTATTCTTTGTTGGTTTTGGCGCCATTGAGTTTCTGGAGTTTCTTCTAGCGGTTACAGTGCTCTCTACTATGAGACCACAAGTATCTTAAAAGGGTTTTAATGCGGTCGAGCTTATCAAAAACGATAACATAGCGCAACGTGTCACCTTACACATGTTTAGTCTAAAATCATTGATTATAGCTACATATTGTAGGGCTTTACCCAGCTGAAGGGAGCCCTTCCAGAAATTCTCGATGGCCCAGGCCAGAGAGGGGGTTTTGGAAAATAGTTTTCAACCAGCAATAGACGCGCCTCGGTTAGAACCTCCCAAGCGGCGTCATTGCCCCCAAACGAAGAGGAGAAATTTGCGAAATCGGCTATGCTTTTATATAGTTCCGTCTCAATACGTTTCTATTTGGTCGATGTGGGATTTTAGTCCACTAAAAAATTGGCATTGCTTTATATATTGTCTTGCCGGGCTCTTTTTTTTTACCAAAACACCAAATCTTTTATTTGTCTTAAAATTTATTTTTTTATAAATAAATTTCTTTTAAAATTAATTTATAAATAAATATTTATATTTGATACATTATAAAATAAAATTCATTTTAAATAAAATAATTTTTGTATTTGATTTAAGTGTAAAGTTCAATAAATTAAAACTTAATTTAATCCCAATATGATTTTACAGGCAGTTATAGAAACATTATTTTTTAGCCCATTTTATTATTTGGGGATGATCTTGTTCATTGCTGAAAACGCTCAAATGAATAAACTGTCATTTTCTTGAAATATTGCTGATTTCCAGTTTAATATTTTCTGCATTTGATCAATGTGCTCCTTAGTTTATGCTAAATTGCATTTTATGTTTCCATATTGCACAAAGCATTTTGGTTGTAAGAGTCTCATCAGCTAATTTACGTCTCCATGAGATCAGCTGGGTTCGCAAAATTTTCTCTCAAAATGACTTCTCTATGAGAAAAGCAATCTCCATTCTCAACTAATAATAATAATAATAATAATAATAATAATAATGTGTTATGTTATTAACTATTAAAATTAAAACCATTATAAAAAATATAACTTAACAAATATTTTATCATATTCACGATTAACTATAATTTGTTATTTGTTGAGTCGAAATCAATCCCTAAATTATATCATACAAAACTTCATATAAATATATGTGCAGATTATATATAAATATAACTAAAGTTGTAGAGCAATATTGCTGTGACTCATATAAATAAATTTGTATCATTTCAATATCAAAAGAAAATTACACTAATATCATGTCCATTTGTTATAAAAAAAAAAAAAAGAGAAATGACATCATATTCCTATGTTTTAAGACCTTAATATATTTAGTTGGTATATTTCAATATACAAGAAAATATAATTTAAATATTAATAAAATTATCATAATTACCCATATATAAAACAACATTATACTTTGCAATCAAATAAACCAATTCAGACTGTAAAATTTCAAGAATAATGAGATATTAGTTATTTTGAAATCATATTCTTGAATTTTTAAGTAAATTAATATATCAAATATAAAAATTAAACATAAATCTCGTTTTCATTTAATTTTTTGTATATTAAGCATGCCCTAAAGAGATTTCTTTTGAAAGAAGTGTAATTGTGTTATTATATATATAAGAAAGAAGTTAATTTATTTTACTAGCTAATAGTAACATCTATTGACAGTGATGGTGAATAATAATTACCATGATGATAAATTTTATATATATTTATTTTATGCATATCTTAGTTAGTTTTTTAAAATAATATGAAAAAAAGGTAATAATACAAATTTTTAAATTTAATTTTAAATTAGTAAATAATATTTAATAATATTTTTATTAATTATAATTAAAATTTATATTATTTTAATAAAATTAATTTATTTAAAATTAAATGACCTTGTAAATTTAAATTATCTACAAACCAAAGAGGAAAATGAAATTATATTTGAAAAAATTATAATCCGTATTAATATTGGTGGATTAAATATGAGCATATATAAATTTCTTTCCATTTATGGCTCGCATGGTTGTTAAAATCTAATATTCTTATTTATGATCATTTTATTAAAAATAAGATTTATAGATAAGTTTTTTTTTTTTAATGTAAAATCTTTATGTTTGATTGTATTTACAGAAATATAATTATTATGTTCAATTCATATATAGAAAAATTAAGAAAATAGTTTAGATTACTATAATACCTTAATCTGACTTTTTTTTTTTATTTAGGTAATCGATATAATATTGTTTTTCAATTAATCTATATAAAACAATCAATTTGCAAATTTTTACGAAAATGTATCAGAATGATAAAATTTTAAAAAATATAAATATTGTTCAATATACTAAATAATTATATATGTTAATTATTCAAAATAACTTATCATAAACAATAACTTTTTTTTCTTTTAATTTAAGGCTTTGAATTTTTAAAATGAAAACAAGAAAAATATATAAGAAGTTATATGTATCCAAAAATTATATTAATTATAGATATGTCACACTAGCAATATCAAAAATTATATCAGAATCTCAAAATCAAATATATTAATTTTTTAGAAAAATGATTTCAAAAAGAAATGTTAAATTCTAATTGCCAAACCTCTAAAATTGTTGGTTCCTCCATTTTCCTTTCATGCGGCGACGTTTTACCAGCCCCAATCCAAAACACCCCCGGCAGCCGAGGGTTTATGCTTAAACCCCATAATATTTTTCATTGCCTGTTAAACAGAAACCGCCAATTCTGCAAATGCTGCTCAATCGCTTCTCTGCTTCAATTCTCCATTTGTATAAACTATCACTTTCACGGCCACCTAACCTCCTCCTCTCGCAATTCAACCACTCATTTTCGCCCAAACTCTGCTTCTTTTCTCTCAATCAGTCGCACTTAATACCTAATCAACATTTTTCCACTGCATCCTCCACTATCACTGCTGAAAACGCCTCCACCTCCGACACTTTCTTCGCCGACGACGCCGTTTCCTGGACTTCTCTCGGTCTATCTAACCCGCTTTGCCGAGCCATCTCTAATTCCGCCCTCGAACGACCCTCTCTAGTTCAGGTTCTTTTCATAAATTGCTATTTAATAAAAATTTTTATTTTTACGATTAATGTGGTTTCATATTATTAGGCTGCCGCTATACCATCGATCCTGTCAGGAAACGACGTCGTAGTTGCAGCAGAGACCGGTAGTGGTAAAACGCATGCGTATTTACTTCCTTTGATCAACAAACTCTTATGCAATTTACCTGGTGATTATCAAGATTCTGTTGTTTCTGATGATCATGGATTGGTTAATGCGGGTAGAGTTTCTTTAGTTCTTTGTCCTAACGTGTTGTTGTGTGAGCAAGTTGTTCGTATGGCTAGTGGTCTTCGTGATGATAATGGTGAACCACTGATCAAAGTCGCTGCTGTCTGTGGCCGGCAGGTGTGAACTGAATGGTTTTTGTTATTGTCTGATAACAAATTTGTGCTTTTTGTTAGATGAATATTTGTTGAAGTTGGCTGAGTGAGAAATTAAGCTTTGCAGGGGTGGCCAGTTGATCGGCCAGATATTGTTGTGTCGACACCAGCTGCTCTTCTGAATAGTATTGACCCCAAGAAACAGCGTCGATCGAGTTTTATTTGTGGTGTGAAATATGTGGTACTTGTTTTTGTTTTTTTTTTTTCAATCTCCCTCTTGATCTGTTGCGGATGTTATTTGGCAATGCTTAGTTGAGAAATCATATGTTTCTGTTGGTTTATTATCGTTGTTTTGATATTTGGTAGGTTTTTGATGAAGCAGACATGCTTCTCTGTGGGAGCTTCCAGAATCAGGTTATCCGGTTAATAAACATGCTTCGTTTTGATGAAAAGCAGTTGTCTCGAGGAAATGAAGCTGCGCCGAGGAATTCTGTGGAATTAGGTTCTGATTTCCATGGGGAGTTTGGCCTGGGAGATGAAGAGGAACTTCAAAATGAATCAATATCTGAAGTGGATGAAGATTTAGAAGATATTGAAGTTGAGGACTCAAAAGCAGAAAGTGAAGCTGGTTCCATCAACAGAAAAGACTGGAGAAGAGTAAGAAAAGATTATGTGCGCAGTAAGCAGTACATTTTTGTCGCAGCCACCCTTCCAGTTAATGGGAAAAAAACTGCAGGAGCATTGCTAAAACGGATGTTTCCAGATGCTGATTGGATTAGTGGGAACTACCTTCACTGTCACAACCCAAGGTGCCAGATTCTATGTGCTTGCTATTTGTTACAAGTTACAGTTATTTTCTTTGTGTACTAGTGACTCGGCTGGATTAATGGTTGCATGGTTGTGGGGTTCATTTAAGATCCATGTATGCACAACACACCTAATAAACTAACATGGAGGGATATGACACTAAATGATGAATTATTCTTATGCTTATTAAATTAAGTACTTTCTTGAGCATTATGATTTTTGTTGTTTTTTTGGAAAAATTGCCACTGCTCACAATCCAAGCCCCTCCTATCTTATTATGTTATTCCAATGATTGGGTAAGATGGTGATGATAGCCCTTAAGAATTCCTAACCCTGGTAGTGAGTGATGTCTGAATGATGTTTTTTTTTCTGTTTCTTTCTTTATCATGTTTGATGCTTTTGCTGGGTCTTACCATCTTAATAAAAAACGAATAAGGATATCACTGTTTTGAATTTGTAGTATAACTTCCTATGTTCTGCCAGATGACAATGCTATAATTAGGCTTTAAGATGTGGACCAGCAATTAACAGTCATTTCACTGATTGCAAATTTTTTGTGATTCTTCTGCTTATTTCAACTTCAAATTTATGTGGTCATGATTTTCTAAACATGTATCTGCTAAATATTGTAACATCATTACTTTGTATTCTACTGCATTTTGGTCTATTCTATGACCCAACAAGTTGATTTTGTTGTTTATTCATCATTTCTTTTTCCTTCTAGGTTGGAACATAAGTGGATTGAAGTTACAGTTGACTCCCAGGTGGATGCTCTCATTGATGCTGTTAACCAAGGATCTAGATTTGGTGTTGGTGTATCTAGAACTATGATTTTTGCGAACACTGTTGAGGCTGTCGAAGGAGTTGCTAAGATATTGGAAAGAGCTGGGATTGAATGCTACCGTTACCACAAAGACACTTCTTTGGAGGAACGTGCAAAGACACTAGTTGATTTCCGAGAGAAAGGTGGAATATTTGTGTCCACTGATGCTGCTGCGCGTGGAATTGATGTTCCAAATGTCGCACATGTTATTCAGGTTCTTCTATTGACTGATTATTTGGGTAATTGAGTTATGCATGTGTTATATTATCTTTGTAACAGGAAGATTCATGATGCCTAGTTATGAAGTAAAATTCAGGACACACAAAATTATAATCATTGGTGAAGAGATGTGATCAAACTAAAAATACTAGATATCAGAACTTTATAAGTATTAATTTATAAGGGGCTCATTTATCATTGCTTATAGAATCAATCTAATTAGCATGGCTATAGTGAAAAATTGTAAGAGAAACAGCTAAGTTTTTGTTGGAGCTTGGAATTTGCAGGGGACTAACATGTGCACATGATTGAGAATAAAAGGACAACACAATTAGGAGAATAATGATCTTAATATCTGATATGAACGTAGATAACTTGTCCCAAACCCATATGCAATGTTGTTACTTTTGTTCAAGGAATGTTTAAGAATCAAACAAATAATTTTAATTCTTAATTAGACCTTTAGATAACTTATATCTAGTAATCTAAATTACAAAATATTAAAGGTTGTTCAAGACCAAATCTAAAAAAAATTAATCAATTTTAAGTTTTGAATTAAACACATTTGTAAAATTACTTAATCCCTTATTTAAATAACATTACCAAGCTTTTTCAAGAAACAAAGAGAAAAACAATTTCTCATACGAAATCTGAATTATATTGATAAAAAATTGAGTCCAAAAAATAGTTTGAATGACCTATTTATAGTAGGCTTGAGCACAATCATGTCTGATCCTTCAAAAATTGAAAGACCGGGACCGAACTAAATAAGAGAAAGGACCGGGACTAGACTGAACCGAAAATCGGTTCGGTTTCGATCCGGTTCTTCGGTGTTATTTAGTTATTTTTTTCTGTTTGGTTCCGGTTTGGTCTTAAATTTATTTTTTAAAAAATTTCATAACTATAATTATTTTAATCCATTTTATTCATATAAACTATCTTTTAAATATTATAAAATATATTATAACATAAAATTATTTATTTTGAATGCATAAATCAATAAAAATATAACTTTACAATTATAAAAAGAATTATATTAAGTAATATTCAAGTATACAATTATATAATATATTTACAATATTTAATTTCTATATTTTTATTTATATATATAACATACATGTATTAAATTAATATATAATCCTAAAATTATATATATATATATATATATATATATATATATATATATATAATCGGTTTTAGTCCAGTTTCAGTCTGGCCCTCGATATAGTTCTTAGAGGAGGATTAGAATCAGGACCAATTTTAAATTAATATCGGTTTGGTTTCGGTCCGGTCAGGTCCCGATCCTCTTATATTTTTTGTCCAATTTTTTATTTGGTTCGAAAAATCATGAGAACTATGCTCAGCACGAATTTATAGACATTACAATGTTTTACTAATTAGGAATAAAAAATGTAAGTATTATTCTAGAAATAAGAAACAAACTGATACGAACAAGGTTGATTTTTGGATCCTGATTCGTATGTAGCACAAGTCCCAAGCTTTAATTCAAAAGATCAAAACAAGATAAACTATTAAATCCCAATTAGACCTCTAGAAAACTTGTTTCTAGCAATCTGAATTATAAAGATTTAAGAGGTGTTAATCTCAACCTTAAATTAATTAAGTAATTTAAGACCTAGATTAAACGAGTTTGTGAAATTATTAAGAACTCACTTAACAATCTCACCAAGTCCTATAAAGAACTCAAGAAGAGAATTAACTCTCGCAAATAATTTTGGTAAAAAGAAATATTCTTCAAAATTTCATTGATTTGGCTGAATAAGAAGAGCTATTTATAGCCTTTACAAAGCTTCTAGAAACCCTAAGAATTACTTCCTAAATAGTTTTTGAAATCTGCCTAATCTATTTAGGAAAAAGGATACTCCTAAGCTAAAAAGGAAATAACTAAAAGATACATTAGATATCTTC
>CATIWR010183752.1:0-19092 GCA_949677035.1 Omphalea diandra | reverse complement strand
TATATATATATATATATATATATATATATATATATATATATATATATATATATATATGTATGTATGTCTGTGTATGTATGTATGTGTGTGTGTAAAAACACGAATAAGGAGTGAAACTTTTGAATCGACTAAAATATCCTTTGATCTAAAGGTTAATTTAGGTACACAAATTATATTATTTATTATAATTTAGTTTTACTAATAGAAATTTTATCACACAAATATAACTCTTTTAGAATTCTATTATAACAGTATTACATTATTAGATAAATTATTTATATAGTAAATTATATTTATTTTATAGTAAATTATATTTTTTTTAATTTAGTTTTACTAAGAGAAATTTTAGCACACAATTAGTACCTATGTTAGAATTCTATTATAACATTACTACATTTTTAAGTAAATTATTTAAACAATAAATTGCAATATCCTTGATTTAAAGTTTAATTTACGTATAAAATTTTGATTTATGTTGGTTAAATTTTTAAAAACAACAATAAAATAAATAAACAAATAAAGCGATGGTGTGATTTAATTCAAGTTTCAAAAAATTTCTACGAATACAAGTATAAAATTTCTATTAGTTGTTTCTATTGGAAAAAAAGATCAATTAATTTATGTTATAATTAAGATAAAAATAGACTATTAATGAGAAAATATTAAATTTTGAATAGATTTAAGTATTAGATACTTAATATTGGAATTTAAAACATAAAAATAATACACTATTTTATGTGCAAAGCATGTGGTAATTAGGGCTGATAATTTTTTAGACTATCTAATTAAATGACACAACAGACATGAACTTAAATGAGTTTGGGTTTTGGATAAATAGGTTTGGGTCGTAAATGGGTCAATGCGTTTATGACACAATAAAAATCAGTTTTAAATGGGTTGACTCGCTTAACTGAAATCGGATATGTATAAACCTATTTAATTTATTACTTAGCCCAACCATATAGGTTTCTAACCTTTTCACATACTAAAACCCACCCATATCTAGCAGTCCAACCCACAATGCAAACAAAAACCCTAAAAACAAAACAACTGCGCCCTGATCTCTCTTGATCTCTCCCACTCCTAGTTCCATCCACGGCCGCCGCCCAAGTCACTCACCCAGACCTGAAAACGATCATCTCACTCCCACAGCCACCGCCGTCGGCCACATCATTCACAACCTAGATCAGAAAATGATTCTCTCACTCCCACACTCGCCGCTGCCACGATACCACGAACAAACCAACCCAAACACCTTACATGAACCTTTCCTCGATTGAGAACTCTTTCAGTTGAGCTTGCCTACACCTTTTGGAATCTGTCAAAGAGAAGATCGATAAACCCAGCAGAGAGAGAAAAAATCTCTCTTGTGATTTTCTTCATCAAGGGCAACACTTGCTCCTTCCTTTTGGAATCTCTCTTGTCGATACCTCCCACAGCCGCTACTATTACAACAAAGGCATCCATTGCTCAACACCAGGTTTGTAATTTCTTTATCCCATGTTTATTGTTCATGGTGTGGCCTTCTATCGGAAAAAGGTTGTGTACATGTTTGAGATTACTAAAATCTTCATCATCATCTATACGAATACGAGTTTATGAATGTTTTTATAACATATTTTTGTACTTTCTATATGTTAGTAAGTCTAATATCTATTGAAATCATAATAGTTAATCTGTATGTTACATATTTTTAGACTTTTTGTGTGAAGAAAGTCATTATCAACATGTTCAGATGCTATATTATTGATGTTGTGAATTGTGCATGTCTTAAATTTTGTGTCAATGGAGTATTTTTGTTGACTATTGATTGAAGCAGCATAAATTCTTCCTTTAAATGTTTAATTTTCTCTTCTTGAAATCTTAACTCATCCTCCCTTTGATGCCTCAATTATAAATTTTGGTACTCTTCTTGAATTTCAAAGTGATTTATAAGTTTTCTGCACCAAGTATGATAAATAATACAAAACGTTCAAAATTTTAAAGCAATTTGCTGTTGCATTTAGATAGGTGGATATTAATTCAATTTTTGCCCTAAATATTAGAATACAGATATTAATAAAAATTTTAGTAATTCAGTCAAATTGATAATAATTATAGTCTTAATTCAGTTTATGCACTTTCAATTTGTTTTGAACAATTTACTTATCATGATTTTATGCACTTCCATTTGTTTTGAAGAATTCAGTTTCTTAATTTATTTTAAATAATCCATTTTTATTTCTTAATTTATTTTGAATAATCTCTTTTATTGATGATTGTATGCATTTCTAATTTGCAGATGACTAACAATGGTATTAAGATTAATTTGGAATTAAGTAGCAAAAATTTGGTAACAAACCTTAATGACAATACAATTGATTTGGAGGAAGAAGATGTCCATCATAGTTCTGTTAAGAAAAAGAATTCTAAAGGAAAACGTAAAAGAAGATTGACTTATGAGAACATAATAGATGGAAAAGCAAGATGTAAATGCCAGAAATGTGGAGCCATTTTTATATGTGCCAGTAAATATGGGATAGGTAACCTTAAACGCCATAACAAATCTTGTGTTAGGAGATATACTCATGATGTTGGTCAGTTGATTGTGAGTAATGATTTGTCATTGAGGTCTTCTAGGTTTGATGTTGATAGATTTCGCGAATTGCTTATGGATGCCTTGATTATGCATGAATTACCATTATCTTTTGTTGAGTACTCGGGTGCTAGGGCTTTACTTTCTTACTTACAACCTAATGTGGTAGTTATTTCTACGAATATTGCAAAAAATGATTTGTTTAAAATTTATAAGTGAGAGAAGGATAAATTTAGAGGAATGCTTGAGGAAGCACCAAGAATGCTTTGTTTAACTTCTTATTTGTGGACTTCTATTGCTATTGATGGATATATGGCAAGTATTGTGCCTTTTATCGATCAAGAATGGGTTTTACAAAAAAGAATCTTAGATTTTTGTTTTATGCCACCTCCACATAGTGGTGTAGCATTGAGTGAAAAGGTTTTTTCTATTTTAGCAAAATGGGGAGATAAAGAAAAATTTTTTTTTGTGTGACATTGGATAATGCAGCCGTTAATGATGTTTTTGTTGCACTCTTGAAAGAACAATTGAATTTAAGAAAAATTCTTGTATGTGGAGGTGAACTTTTTCACCATAGGTGTTGTGCACATATCTTGAATTTGGTTGTGCAAGACGGACTGAAAGAAATTTATAGTTGTGGTTATAAAGTTTGGGAGAACATTAAGTATGTTAGAGGCTCTCAAGGAAGGAAGCAAAAGCTTTTAGAGTGTGTGAAATTATTGTACTTGAATGCAAGGAAGGGCTTCAGGCAAGATGTTCCTTCTAGATGGAATTCCACTTTTCTTATGGTGGATAGTGTCATTTTCTATCGTCATGCCTTTTGTTATTTAGAGTTAAGCGATTCTAATTGCAAAAGTTGTCCAAGTTTACTTAAATGGGAAAAGTTGAAAAAATCAATTTATTTGTTAGTGTGTTTTATGATATCACTCTTGTGTTTTCGGAGACCAAATATCCTATAGTAAACTTTTACTTTCCTTTCATTTTTGTGGGATACCTGACATTAAAGGAGAATATGAATTTAGATGATGATTATATGAAAAGGATGACAGAATTGATGATGGCAAAATTTGAGAAATATTGGTATGAATTTAGGTTGGTCTTAGCTGTAGCTATGATATTGAATCCTCAGTATAAAATAGATTTTGAAGATTGGAGTTATGTGCAAATCTATAACATCGAATCATTTGAATTTTAGAATGTGTGTGACAAGTTGTTTTCAACCCTTAATGAGTATGCTAGAACGGTGTCTCCATGCACATCTCCAAGTCCACTGACTTTAGACAAGTCTTCTCAACAAGATCTTGATGTGATATCACATATTGCAAGGATAAGAGAGAGAGATTTAAGCTACTAATTTCATTATAGTTGTTATCCTTTAGTTCATATACTTATTAATTTATTAATGACTATTTTATTGATACTTGTCAGGACTTCAATTGCTTTCAAAGTAAGAATTTTGGTTCTTTTAACCAAAAGACACAACTTGAACAATATTTTGATGAGGTAAGGGTTGAAAGGATCACAAATTAGGATGTTTTAGCATTTTGGAAAGCTAATCAATTTAGGTATCTAGAATTTGCTTTCCTGGCTCGTGATATTTTTAGTATTTCTATTTCTATAGTTGCATCTGAGTCTGCTTTTGGTGGTGGTGGTTGAGTCCTTGATCAATATCATAGTTCACTCAAATCGAAAACGGTTCAAACACTTCTTTGCATAAAAAATTGGTTGTTTAGAGAAACATGTAATGAAAATTTTTCGTTTCATGAATTCATTGTTAATTAATGTTATGTTGCTTTAATTTTAAATTTATTTATGAATGATAATTGTGCGATTTTTATATTTATTTGTTTCATAGATTTTTATGAGGTAAAATTGAATGATCTCACTAAAGATATCATATTGTTGGATGTTAGCAAGGAAGCTGCATCAAATCAATGCTCTAACTCCATTTAAAATTCCATGGTAATTAAATTTTTATTTTATATATATATTGGTCTAATTATTAGTATGTTTATTGATTTATATCATATAAATTTGTAGGTTTAAGGATGGATTTCAAGGCAGTGATTATGAGTTATGAAGGAGAATTATTTTCAGATGTTTTAAGTATATTATTGGCTTTGACAGTATAAAACTATGACTATGAACAACAACAACAGACTAACAAGCCTTGCCACGAGCATTTAGCTGCTACGACTATGGCGAAGACGACATCAACACAATCCAAAATGCTACTATCCTCTTTGCTTTTATGCTCATGCTAGCTCCACAGTCCTCTTAGTATGCTACTTATGAAAGATATGACTCAAAACATTTCAAACTAAAGATTTTAGAAGAGTGAGAGCAGTAATCATGTTGGCCTCATGCTAGAGAGGTTTAGCAACTCATGATATTATTCATAAAGGAATTTTTATTCCCAAACTGGTTCTGCCTTACAATAAGAGAAAGCTCTCTTTATATAAGGGGAAAAGATAAGATCGAATCTAAATCGATATGTAAAACGCTCCATAAAGTAAAGACTCAAATGCCTAAAGTAAAAGAGTGGGGAACACTTTTACTTTATAGTACAATAATTAAACCATTTAAACACTTTTTTTTACAAAAACATTACTTTTTACAAAGGCAAGATTTTATCATGTTGTCATTTCTTATTGGCTCATAGGATAGAGTGAGATTTATATTGTTGTAATTCTCATCTTTTTGATGGTTCTTAATTCTTTTGACCTCATCATCATTATGGTGGAATTTCATATAATGATTATAAAATTCATAAGGGTCCTGTGAGTAGGGTTCTGTGGTATATTTTTCACTAGTTGAGTCATTCATGAGGCAAGAGTAGTTGGGGAGATGTCCCCATTAACTACTAGCATCCTTAAGATTTTGTTGATATCCAATAGATAAAACATCTCATGGAGCATCTTCAGCTAATGTTGGCCAAATCTCTTTAGGAACTATTCGATTTTGTCCACACATCTTTGAAATTTTCTAAATTCTTCATGATAGTCTAAGGCATCAATCCAGAGGGAAAATTGTTGTTCCTTGTAAATGTGAAAGTAGATCATTAACTTAGGTGTAGTTCCAGATGGTCTCGCAAAGCAAGGCTTGTGAAATGTATACACAATTCTTTTGTTTAGAGCCGTTTAAGGCTCACAGTGTTGAAATCTTGTCTTGAGTGAGTCAAACCATCGAGACATGCGTTAGAACCATTCCATGAACGTTATGAGGTGTGGATTATACTCGGTACACTTTTGTAGATCAATTAGATAGGACCACAAGTGATAAGGATGTATTTCTGCAGTAATAGTGTATAAATGATAAAAATACCATAGGAATATGAACAATTCCTTGGGCCAAGTCCAACCTCCACTATTGGCTGTTGTGAAGTCCATGAAGGTGTACACTTTGAGAAAAAGGTATGATGGATGGAATCCTAAGATCTCCATAAAGATAGGCCCATAAGTTCTAAGAAGAGTATTCTGATAGACAAATAGTTGTTCCATGGCTATGTTTGAGATTTTTGTGTGATTGGTTGGTAACTAGATTTCTGAAGGAGACCTGTTTTGAGGAGATCCTCCTGGAAAGGACCTGAAGTTGGATTTTGAGGAGTACTTGAGGAGGCTGAGGAGGTAGCCATGAGGAGTAAAGGGAAAAAATGATCTTTTGTGACTAAGGAGATTGATTGTGCTCTTGAGAGTAAGTCTGGGATGAGGTTGGCATCCCCTTTTATGTGCTGGACATTGAAACTGTATTTACTGAACCAGTCCTTCCACTTTAGCAGTTGTGGATGTGAAATTGTTTTCCTTTTGAATTCTAACAAGCGAGGAAAAGAGGAACACTCCATAAAAACAGTGAAGTGATGGACAATCAAATGAAATTCAAACTTTTTAATTCCATTTTTGACGGTCGGGATCTCCTTGAACGTTGAATGATAGTGCTTTTCCGCATCATAGGCTCCACTTACATGTGCCCAAATGCGCTTCTTTCCGTCCTTGTCTTCTAGCAAGATAGCCCCCCAGTAGCTATCCCTAGTGTTTGTTTGTAAAATTCTTTTTCCTGTAGAAGGAATTTGGAGAGGTGACATTCTGCATTACTTGTTTTAGGGCATGGACAACTTGTGTATGACACATATTCCATGGTAGTGGCTCCTTTTTCAAAAGTTGTTGAATAGGACGCGCATGATGAGTGAAGTGGGGTAATTTGCAATCACCAAGAACTGCTGAATCTGTTTTTTTGAAAGGTTGTTGTCTGGAAACTTTTAACAGTTCCACAGTTATGTGTAGCCCTCACTTGAATTGGCCATTCTCGAACTCCATGCCAAGAAACTCTATCTCAGTCTTGGCGATATGCATCTTTGATGGTGAAAGCATGAACCCATATTTCTTTGTCAGATCAGTGAATTGGTGCAATAATTTTTTATGAGATTCTATGTCTAGAGAAAAGAGAAGAATATCATCAATATAGATTAAAACAATATGAAGGATAGGCTCGTAAATTCGGATCATTGCTTTTTGAAAGAATGAGGGGGGCCACTTTTAATCCGAATGACATGACAATCCACTGGTAGTGTCTGTTTGGAATGCAAAAAACAGTCTTTGGTCTGTCATCCAGCTGGATTCTCAATTGCCAAAAATTTGCTTTGAGATCGAACTTTGAAAAGACATTTCCCTGCGACAAATGAACAAACAGTGAAGAAATCTTTGGTAAAGGAAATTATTCGTCTTTCAGGAAATGGTTCAGTGGTTGATAGTCTATGACACACCTCTTTTTATCATGGGCTTGTTTTGATCTCTTATTGATATAAAGACCTGGCATGCCCAATCAGAGTTTGTGGGCTCATTAGACCTTGGGCCAACAACTCAGTACACTTTTGGTAGGCCAAGGCTAATTCGTCTGGGTTCATGCCAGGGTGAGTGGCTTTGGTTGGATTGATGTCTTCACGAAGCTTAAAAGGTAAGTTTATGAAAAAGTTTGGGTTTTTCCACAATGGGTTTAGATTTTTGGCTAGAAAGGCTATGCGATTATCTGCACAACAGTGGGTTTGCAGATCTTGGATAATTTTGGAAATAGTGGTAGGAACTTGCGCTGATAAAAAGGCTGTTGAGAAAAGCGAGGTCACTGTAGTAAAAGGCTAAAAATAGTCTTTGAACTTTTGGCCCATGGTTAATACTCTGAGTTTTGCTAACTTCCAATAAAGATCAAACCTAACCACCAGGTCTTTGTTGGATAAGGAAGAGCTTAGGAATCTGGAATGGATCTTACAGCCCAGAAAGGACTGTACCGTAATGGGTTTTGTAGTTATTAGGCTTGTGCGAAAGATTTCTCCAATGGCGGCTAGGAAATACTTCTTATAGGGCTTCCAATAGCGAGATGGGAGGACCCTATGGTTCATCATGGATAGACGAGCCCTTGTATCGATAAAGGCTACAACTTTAATGGGCTTTGCGTACTTTTCTGGCAAGATTTGTACAAAAGCCAAAGGAACAAGATGGGCTTTAGGCTCAGCCTTTTCCTGTAGACAAGCCAGTGGAATCATAACACTACTGTAGGGAAATCCGCCATAGTTATCTTCTTCATCTAAGGTGGACTGTTCTTGTTAGGGAAATACAATTTTAACTAAGATTTAAGTTTTTTGTTATAATTAAACTAACTAAAAAATATAAAGTTCAATTTAATGTAAATATGCACTTTATTTTTCTGACTTTAATTATGAATATAGGTAAAATTGAAGGAAATTATAGTACAAATGATTCAATTAAAAACTTTAAGTACACTTTAAATTTTATTAATACTCTATTTAGACAATTGAGTGGATGTTGGACTAATGTCTAAGTGGCTTGGGGTGCTTAACGCCTTCCTCGGGTCATACCCAATTTTCAAACTTGGCACTGAAGGGATGACAAATTGGGTATTCTGCATAAAATTTCAATCACTACTCTATTAGTCCTAGTCACATTAGATAGGGACTCTTATTTTCTTGGGGCTTAACCAATGTGTTGACCTGTATATCGTCCAAGCCTTTGATGCCTACATATAGTGGTATAGTCGCAAGATCCTTGTTTATTGAGGTATTGCAATGTACTGTTTCACAACAATTTTTTTAAGCACAAAACTATGCCTACTCACCATTGTCAAGCTTAATGATCTTAGGAACTTGAGAAGAAAACAAGGGTGAAACCAAGAGAGTAGGTTGGGGAAAAATTAAGAGAACCAAAAAGAGAAACAAGAGATAGAGCTTGATGATCTTTGGAACTTAAGAAGAAAAGAAGGGTGAAACTAAGAAAGTAGCTTAGGGGCAAAATTGAGAGAATCAAAGAGAGATAGAGAGAGAGAGAGAGAGAGATAGAGAGAGAGTGAGAGAGAGAGAGAGAGGCTAGAAAGAAATAAAAAGAAAACCAAAGAGAGAATCAAAGAAAAAGAGAGGAAAAGAAAATTTAAAATTTAAAGGATAAACAAGAGAGAAATCAAAGAAAGCAAAATAAAAAAGCAAAATCAAAGAGTTAGGACAAAAAAAGAAAGGTTAGAGAATGAGAAGACAAAAAAAAGATACAGAGAGATGTAAAATAAAGAGAAACCAAGAAAAATGTCAGATGACAAAATAAAAGGAAACTAAAAATACTAGAGGGAGAAATGAAGAAACCCAAGAGCGATGCCAAAAGAAAAAATGAAGAGAAACCAAGAGCAATGCTAAAAGGTAAAACAAAGAGAATTCAAAGAAATGCTAGAGGTCAAAAACAAGAATAGAAAGTCAGAAAGAAAAAAAAAACTAAATGCAACCTTGGTACTTGTTAGAAGGTTGCTAATAAGCTTAGTACCTATCAAAGGGCTACTAATATGACAACTTATCCCAATACTTGCTCGATGTTTGCTAAAAGATGGTATTCAACCTTGGTACTTGCTAAAGGGTTGCCAATAAGTTTAGTACTTGCTAGAGAGCTACTAAAAAAACAACTTATCCTAATACTTGTTTGAGAGATACTGAAGAAGAGTATTTAATGTAAGTACTTGGTAGAAGGTTGTCAAAAATTTTGGTACTTGCTAAAGGGCTATTAAAAAGCTTAGTATTTGTGAAAGAGCTGCTAAGAAAATCAACTTTAGTACTTGCTAAATGGTAACTGAAAGATGATATTCAACTTTGGTACTTACTAAAGGACTACCAAGAAACTTGGTACTTATTAGAGGGTTGCTAAGAGCCTTAATATTCACTAGAGAACTGCTAAAACAATTATATCCTAGCGTATCCTTTCTTTGGTATTTATATTTATGTTGAATGTTTTGATGCGACTTGTCTAATAGCTATTTTATCAAAATATCCTTTTTCAAGCCCCATAAAGTAGAAAACAAACTATTATCACTAGATTTTAAATCATTAAGATACAAACCCATTGATAAGAAACTACTTGAATTCTTTCCTGAAAAAAGTAGGAAACAATGTTTAAGAAAGGGTTAAAAGTTTAAGCCTTGAATCAAACTCGATCTTTAACCAACCAAGCCATGTGAGCTTTTAAAAAAGTGGAACATTTGTCTGTACAACCAATAAACCAAGGGTGTACAGACCACTAAAGGGTTGTACAGACAACCCACTAAAGTCTAAAGGTAACAAGATTCTAGAGCGATGATCTTTCAAGCATAAGAGGACTGTGCAGCTAATCAATGGTATATACAAACAACCCCAAGGTTGTACCAACAACATTCAAATCCTAGTCTTTAGAATTTTCTTTAATTCTAACTATGGAGAGTGTGAGAGAAGCTAAGACAAGGTGAAATTTGAGCCATTTGGCTTAGTTGCATCCATCATCTTCTAAAAATACCTTCCCATTAAAGGGTGAAGATGAGTTAAGTTTTTATCACAAAGCTTTTTTGAAATACTCCCTTAACCTCAGAAAATCCCTCTTGAATAGAAACTCACCACACCCAAACATTTATCCAAGTGATTCAAGGTAACATCTAAGTTTACCTTTCTAACATTGTCTTTTTGTGTATTTTGGAAAAATATCTCTATACAAAAGTGCCTTTGAGGGCTAAGAGACAAAATCATGGCATCGAAAAGATCCCTTT
Source organism: Omphalea diandra (assembly GCA_949677035.1). Lineage (NCBI taxonomy): Eukaryota > Viridiplantae > Streptophyta > Magnoliopsida > Malpighiales > Euphorbiaceae > Omphalea > Omphalea diandra. Next base: position 8,462 of record CATIWR010183752.1, on the reverse strand, counting down.
TCCCTTCCTCTTTTTTTTTTTCTTTTAAATTTTACCTACTACAGTCACAAAGGTCTGCACAAACACTAAGTTATCTATACAAATCTCTACTACTGTTTACAAAAACTATTTGGAACAAGTTTTTTTTTTTTTTGTGACTTTTTGCATTTCTTGGCTTATTTTCCGTTACTTGAGCCTATTTATTGTAAGGATGGGGTAGGTTATAATAACCTATGACCCTCATTCCTCATTTTTAAGGCCATAATTATCAAAATGCTTGATTTAACATGCATAAATTATGTTTTTTTTTATGCCTCATTTACCTTATCTTCTTATTTTACATGTTTGGTTGGGAGTGAACGTGAAAGATGGAGGTTCATAATACCTATGGTTTTTTAATTCATTATTGTTGGATGGTTAACGAGTATGTTTATGCTTTCATTCTATCATTTCCTTTGTTATACACCTTTAGGAAAGTTCAAGTTAGCCTCTACATGGCTAACTTAGCCTTTTTGACCCCTCTTAAGGAATATGTGGTAAAATCATTTTGTTTGAGGGAGGATCAGCTATCCAACGACCTAAAATTTAGTATATGTTATTATGTTATAAATAATTTTATTAACATTCTTTGGTGTTTTAGTCATTTGAACGTTCTGGTCACATATTAGTCTTTCCATGGCTAGAAGTGTAATCTCCCTCATTTTTGGCATATTCAATATGACTAGGGTATGTTGGAAGAGGATATTATCATTCTACGATCCTTTAGTTTTATTTTTTTTATTTCATATTCTACTTAAATGCATTCATGTCTCCATTTGCATGTTTACTCCTTATATGATCCTCCATTGATGCGAATATATGTCATTAATATACGTTATGATTCACTACATGTTTCACATGTTTAATGATGTATTTGGATAATAGAATGAAACCCCTAATTAATCCCTAATAAGTCCAAGACAATGAGGGCCATAAGTGATGTAAGCATTCAAGGCAAACCTAAAGATCTACAACTTTATGGCCCAATTGCAAGAGGAAGGCTAAAGAAGTTCTAAGATGTAATTAGAGCTTTAATGCAAAAGGGAGTTTCATTGGGATTGGCCTAAGAAGATGAAAGATTGCATGAGGCCTAACTTTAAGAAAATGAAAGCCTAAACTCTTTAAAATGAGTACGTCCAACTTTTGTAGAGCAATAAGACCCAGCATAATTTGGCTAATGCATGGATTTAGAGGCTTAAGGTGTGTAAGTAATGTGAATTAAAGATCAATCCCAAGATCTTACAAGATTATGCTTAGTTATTAAAGATATTTCTTCTTTCTTTAGGACTTTTTCTTATTGGTCTAATACATTGCCTATCTATCTTGCTAGAATGTTTATTAGTTATTTATTTTTGTAAGGAACTTCATTTAAAGTTCACTAGTTAGGAGAATTACTTGGCAAAATCTTGATGGCCAATAGTATTATTTTATTTAGCTTTCTTTAAGACTTTAGGATAAGTTATTTAACTAGTTTTTAGGTGGCTAACATCTTCATGACCAAATTCATCATTAGAATTAGGGTTTTTATTAAAGCTATGTAAAGGCTATAAATAGCCTCATATTCAACCAACATTCATTCATTCAATCAATAATATTTCGTTTATCAATTTTGCTTGTGAGAGTTTTCTCTTCTTCAATTTTCAAAAGTACTTAGTGAGATTATTGAGTGACCTTAATAATTTCACAAAATTGTTTAATCTAGATTTTAAATTACTTAGTTTATTTAGGATTAGGATTACCACAACTTTAAATCTTGCTAGAAACAAGTTTTCGAGAGATCTAGTTAGAATTTAAGAATTATTCTTGCTCTTGATCTTTGAATAAAGTTTGGGACTTGTGTTGAAGCATACGGGTCAGGATTCAAATTTTCCTCGTTTGTATCAATAAGGTTAAGGGAGTATGGTTCCTTTTTAGTTTTTCATTTTATGTAGACTTAAGGACTTTTTTTTTTCCCTCTTGATCTATATTTTTTGGACTTATTTGTGCTCATTTTTACAACCTAGGAAATATAATTAATGCATATTTTGTATCTATTTAAGTTAAATGAATGATAATCCCATTATTTGAATATGTATTCTCTATCCTTGCCTTATATATGTTATTTATTACTTTCTTACATCATGCATTGCATACTTTCTTGAATTACATGGATGCATATAGATGGATAAATGAAAAATTAATTAAAAAAAGAAAGATATAAAAATGAACTATTGATTACCCGAAGGTTGGATCCGTATATCTAGGCAACTTGGAGGTGCCTAACCTTTTTCCTAAATTGTAGTTAACTTTCAAATCCAATCTTTGATGCAGTGAAGATGAGTTGGGTTTTCTAGTTGACCTATTAGACTCAAAATCCATCCTCACCCAGAATTTTCTCCTGATCAAAGTTTGGTGGTGACCCTAATCAAGTATTTGGGTAATACCAAAAAGTACTATGCCACTTTGCAATGGCGACTTGGTTTCTAAAGGAGTTTCTACTCAGTGTAATGCTCTCTAACGGATCCCCGATGATTCTAACACGTGCCATTAAATGAGATTGTATTGATGTGTGATTCTTGTCCTCTCGATCCCTCGATGGTTGATAAAATATTAGCAGTCGCAAGTAGGATTTCACTCGTTCATGAACAATTATGAAATTGAGGCACTTACACATACAAGTCCATCTTACCAATTCATTTTATCAACATGCATTTATTCTACATCGTTCTACCTCTCTATAGGCCCTGTATGTGAGTTTAGTCTTGTTTGTCTACTTCCTACTCACATATCTCATTATAAGGCTATAAAGTAACACTATACCCTTCTTAACCCTAACTGCTCATCAATACACCCTTTCCACTTATAATATCAATTATTGATGGAATATTCATTATTGCTTACGGAAACTCGTTTTCTTGTAGTGATCATTCTTGAAGGGTTTAAATATTTTAAAAGGTTTTTGTAAGTATATTTTGTTAGAATAATGTTTTTTTTTGTTGTATAAATCTTGTTTGACAGAGTTAGGATAAATGTATGAGTTAATTGTAAGATTGAAAGATTATCTACGGTCATCTTTTTAAAGGTTTAATATACCTTCACCAGTAAATTTCTTATAACATTTGATTTGTTTGAATATGTATTGCGACTGTAATGGTTTGATCAAGTCCCATAAAGTTAATCATACAGTGCGATGAATTCTCAAGAAATTTTTTTATTAAAGAACATAGGCTAATGAGTCTTGAAAGTCTACAAAATCAATTTATGATCCTTCTTTCCTTTCTTTGGTCTCTTTTCTACTACATTTAGCAAAAAGAAAGCTTCAACCGTTTAATTCATACTTCTCCATTTTGAGTTGCGCTATGAGCCAACAAAGAAAAAGACTTGTTTATTCAAGACTTAAATGTCTTGGACTAAAGTGGATAGCTAGTCGAAGTTCTAATATAATTAAAAAGAAATCATTTTCATAATTGGCTCAGTTTGATGATTGTAATTATGTATTTTAAAAAGGATTGAATGAAAATTATCCAAGATAATGATTGAATGAACTTAACCATATGAAAAAAAGTGAGTTTGTTAAATAAAATCTAATTACCCAATTACTATATATATATATATATAAACTAGAAAATTTGAGAATTAAAAGAGATTATTTAAAATATATGCACACATAATTTTCATATCTGAAAATTAAGATATGAGAAATAAGTACAAATTTTCAAACTTATAAAGAGTGGATTACAATATCTAATAATTTCTTTACACAAATAAATTCTTTAATTTAACTCTTTCAATAAAAAAACAAGATTCAATAATCGGATGAGTTTGATCTTAAATCAAGGTTCGTTTGATTATGGGGAAGAACATCAAATGTGATTCAAGCTTATTATGAGTTGATATCAAATCGAAGATGGATCGTCATCTTGTGAAAGTTGAAGACTTAGAGGCTTGGAAGCACTAAAAACTTGGAAGCTTAAATTTGCAAAGTGAGGGTTTTTTTCCCCCTATATGTTCCTCCTTTGTGTAAGAGCTCCTCTATTTATAGACGCTTTGAATGGAGTTGTTCACTTTATTAATAAAACTAAGAGATAAAAGGTTTGTTTAGTTTAGCATTGACGGTCAGTGGTTAACGGTTAGAGATCAGCAGGGAACTATTAGCTAGAAATGATTAATAGATATAAAGTGTTTAGTAATTGAATCTATGATTATATTATAAAATGATCAAAAAAATTATTTTTATATTTTAATTAATTTTATGTACAATACAAATGTGTATAACAGTATATAATGATAAATATAAGACTAATATTAGAAAAACAATCCAACTGTCAGTTTTTATGTTTCAAACGCTGAAAAAACTAGTTTTCAATGTTTAATTATGTTTTTAAATGCTAAGTTGCTAGTTTTTAAATTTAAACATTGAACATTGATATTTACCAAATACTCTTTTTCAATGTTTTAATGTTCAATTGTTGAATATCAAACGCCAAACTAAATAGGCACAAAATAAATTTTATCTCAAACTCTCGTTATCAAGAAAGTCTTTTGATTGATTCACTTGGCCCGTGATTATTGATTCTTGCTATATCATTTGAAATACATGACCTATTAGCCATATATGTGAGTCCTAAACTAATATGTTTAAAAATAATTTAACTAGCTATAATTAATTTAATTTAAATCTAATTAAATTAAAACAAATCAAATAAATCTAGATTAAATAAATTGGAATAAACTAAAAAATATTTTTATTGATTTAAAATTTTCATCTCTACAATATATAATTAAGTACACAAAAAAAAAAAAAGCAATAATATTATAATTATGGGTGGCAAAGGTGTGAGTATGAGTAGGGTCATATATTATCTATTTACCCATTTATGATCCATTTGATATTTATATGGGTACCTATACTCTTTTAGTCTTATTTTAACTCATACCCACCTATTTATCTATTTAATCTTTAATATGTATTACATAATTTTATTTTTTAATTTTATTTACCCATTTAATCTTTAATATATATTATATCATTTATTTATAAATTTTATATGCATTATATTATTAAATAGGTATATAAAATAATTAGACATGATTAATATAAGCAGGTTATTTCTGATTTATTTATTTAGTTAGTCAAATATAACTAAATTGACTGCTACATGATTTACTGTACTCTAGATGTCTACTCAAAAGATGAGTGACGGAAGGACAGATTTATCTCTCTATTTGTAGATCGCGGGATCTAACCATATGCAAATTTTATTTTGATTAAAATGGATGTGCCGCGGAGATATAGCACCCGCACGCATTACTGAAAGGAAATTGCAAGATGTGGTGTTATTTGGATTGATAATTATTCTCTATATTTAATTATATGATTTTTTGCACCATTGATTTGTCCAATTTGAAATTAACAAATCAATCAAAGTGAGCTGAAATTGTTTCTCAATGCCACGTACATAAAGAAAATTACATATTTACTATAAGCAATAACGCATTCTCACATCAATTGCATGAATAAAAATATAATGAATATATTTTATTTTGCAAATGATATAAATATAATTAATATAATTTTAAATATTTAAGTAATAATTTCATTAATATATATGGTTATTTATCATTTTAAATAATTTTTGCATAAATAATAGTATAGTATTTATTTTTAGTGATGTATATGTTTTAAATGGATATTAAATGGACACTTTTATTCAACTCATATTTATCCATATATTAATAGGATTGAATGGATAATAATCTATTTACCACCCATTTAAAATATAAATCATCCGCTTATCATCTATATATCATATTTTTAAAGGGTGAATACAGGTGGATAAAAAGGTATAGATCAACTTAGCCAACGCTAGAGGTTGTTGCATGTGCCATGCAGGCATCTTGAGTCAATGCTTCTCGTATAACTTAATGTGGATGCCATCTCCAAATTGCAACATAGGACTTCGATAAATCTTCCCTTCCTTGATGACTGTCCACCTACCAGGAATTACAAGGAATTTGGTTACGAACAACTTAAATTGTGTGATAGGTACTTAACCAGCAGAAGAACCTATAGCATTGAATATAAATCCTCCATGTTTGGCCAAGGCAAAGAAATTTACCTGTACTTGGTCACCAAGACATGGAGAAATATGGAGATGAAGACTCTACTGTAGTCTGCCCCGGCACATTGTCTTGTTCCTCCACCAAAAGGTGTGAAATTTTTGGATATAGTTTGTGAATCCATGTCCTGCAGAATCAACCATTTTCGTTATTTATTCCTTTGTCTTTGTTGTTCACAATGGAATAGCTTGACTACCTTCCAGCGCCATGGATTAAACACAAGTGGATCCGTGTATATCTCCGGGCTCATATGACGGGCGGAAGTGAGAACCATTATTGTCCACCCAGCAGGAATTGTAAATCCTTTCAAGAAAACAAATACCAATCAAAATATATTAAGCCTGAACATGAACTATTAGCTACAACTAAACATTATACTAAACAATAAGGGACATTTTTGAAAAGGTGGTAAAGGAAAAAAAATTTTAGTGAAAAATACTGATTTAAAAAATAATTATAAAAATATAGTAGTTAGAAAAATATTTAGAGGGGGTAATCAAACTGGTAAGTCGACCAATTAAACTAGCAAGCATATAGTGATAACACTATTAATATAGTTAAATTTTATTTTATTTTTTGGCGGACCAATGTTTTTGTTTTTGGCCAACCTTCTTAACAGATGCATTATTTTATTTTTTTAAGAACATGTTTTACGCTAATTACTTTTTTATTTTAAATTTAGAAGTAATTTAAATTTATATATTATTAATTTTTTAAAAATAATTTAAAAAATGTATAATTTAAATCCTATTTTGTTAAGATTTATTCTTTTAAATAAAGAAATTTATATACACATTTAAATAAATTTTAATTAGAGAAAGAGAAAGGTGGTATTAGTCTACTTGTTGATTAAAGATGTCCAAAATTTATTAAATTAAAAGTAAATTATTGATTCATGAATTTATCCAATTCTCAAATTTGTACGAAATTATAATTAATTTTACGCTATTGCAAAAAATTTCAAAAATCAAAAGAATGTTTATAGAATTGATTTCAAAAATTGTATCTCATATATAAAATAAATTTATTTATTCAAATATTTATCAATATTTTTAAATATTTGTGGGACAAAACTTCTCTCTTTATTTTATTTATATAGTGTCTAAAACTATAATATAACCGTGGATATAGAAGTAGAAGATTTCAATAGTGAATAAATTCAATAAAAAATAATCCTAAACAATTTGCTAAAATTTATAACAAGGGAAGATTTGCAAAATTGCGGCAGAAAAGATTCACGAAATTGAAAATATTTGCTGCTACAGGGATTTTTTTTGCTGTATAGAGATTCAAGCGAATCTCTGCAACAACAAAGATTCATAAGCTTACAAAGATTCATAATAAAATCTCTATTATGTCAAAGGTTTCAACATGGTGACCATTTTGATCACTTTTAATCTCTAATTATTTTTGCAATTACCTTTTTCTTCTAATTATTTTTTGTACTTTTATTTTTTTCTAATTTTAATTTTTTTAACTCCTTGGCAAATTACTAAAGATATTTTACTATTTATATATATTAAATTTGTATGTTGTAAATTAAGTTTGCATGTTATCTTGTATACATGAGTTTAATATTATATATATATATATATATATATATATATATATTAAGTAGAAAAATATTCTTACCCACTACATATATAATTTGAATATTTTGTAGTTAAGGTATATATTTTTTTAAGTAAAGAAATATATATACAAATTTAAATAAATTTTAAATAAAAAAAGAAAAATGAGTATTAATATACTTTTAGATTATTAAATTATTATAGTATTAAACATAATAAATAAACTTGAAAAAATAATAAAATTATTTAAGTGAATTGTTTAAAAAAAATTTATGAAAAGACAATTCATGTTCTTTGCATTAAAACCATTATTGTCTACCACTTTAAGCGGCATACCAACTTAAAATAGAAAAAAAAAAACCTTCAATAAGTTCACTCCGTCCTGTTTCTACGTCTGCTAATTTAATTGAGGGACTGACTGTTTTGATAATCCCTATTCTCTAATCAATTTTCTAATAGTCCCATTTTTTAATTATTTTTTAAAACACTATTTTCACTAGTTTTAATTAAAATTTACCATTTTTTTACAAATTATCCCAAACTATAGACAATACCTGTTTGCATATGATAGTTAGAATGCACTTATAGGCCTATATGCATGTCTCTGTGTGTGTGTGTGTGTGTGTGTCTATATATATATATATATATATATATATAGTGAACTTGAACTAATTGCAATTAAGAACCTGCCTTTGTAATGAATATCTCTTATTGTTCTTCGCAACAGTCCAGGAGCCACATTGGCCATCCTAAGAGTTTCATTGATGATCTATG
>CATIWR010183715.1:0-29626 GCA_949677035.1 Omphalea diandra | reverse complement strand
ATCATTACAATTAGATGTGTACAGTTTGAGATACACCCAAGAGAGTAAGACCTACTCAGACTGAAAGGACACTGTAATAGGGCAACATTTAAAAATTAACCACATTTTATGTGTGTCTGATATTGACCTGAAATTTGAATCTGTTGTGGGTTTATGTGTCTAGTTTGTTTGAAAAAAAAGAATCAAGTCAATGGGATGAGTATATCTAGAGTTATTGCGGTGAGAGTGTAGCAAGCTCAGGCTGCCCTATTAGGAATATATGCATAAACATAGGTCCACTTGCATGGATCATGCACCAAGGATTCATAATCATTTTGACATACTTGTAACCATGTATTAATCAAATTCTAGGGTCTCAAAACCTTGAAGAAGCCATAGAGAGGGAACCAAACCAACCATAAAGGTCGATAACATCAAAAGGTAAGTAGAAACCATAATTGAATTCAATGTGTGTGTATGATAATTTTATAATTTGATTATGTGCTATTACATGTGTATATATATATATATATATATATATATATATATGTGATTGAATTGTTACATGTTAAATGAAAATATAAGTCAAGTGAGAATGATTGAATTGTTACATGTTACATGGGTATAATATGATTATGTTCTATTACATGTATATATGATTGAATTGTTACATGTTACATGGAAATACAGGCCAAGTGAAAATCAAATGCTATTAACGATTACTTGATATATCATTTGTGAATTTGCGTTTGCATATGGAACTAAAAAGGCATTGTGACCAACTTGTCAAACACTTGCAAATCACAGGAAGATGGACCAATAGGTCCCAAATCATATATCAAAAGAATTACAGGAAGATGAACCAATAGGTCCCAAATCATATGTTACATGAATCACATGAATATCCCAGGAACAATGTTTGCCTTGCTCGATCACAACAAAAACAAAGCTATTGCATTTGCACTTGCATAGTTAATTGTTATACTTACAATGTATCTTGATGATATTTGATTATGGATTATGCCATGAGAATTTGATTATTTTTTTTATTCACTGAGTCGCGACTCACCAAATCGCAAAATTTTTTCAGATACTGAAGAATAGGAATTGAACACTTTGGTGCTTTCAGTTTTACATTGAGACATATGAACCACAGGTCGTCAGCTGAATCCAAACTCTCTCTCTCCTTGTGTCATATACATATATGTACATCAAATAAATGTTTGATTGTGTGTAGGATGGATAAAACCTTTATGCATATATATTTTGAACATGAATGATATGAGTTATGTAAATGAATATGGTTGTTACATCCTAAATGACTATGGACCCAAATAATGAATGTTATATAGGTGAATATAATTTTAGACTAAATTGTAAGCTTAGAAAAAGTTTAGAGTTAATGTCCTTATGGGCCTTATTTACCAATAATAGTTTAATTTATATGTAGAATATATTCTATTGATAAGTTTAGATAACTCTTCATATTCTTAATATTTTATTATATTTAAAATAGATTTATTTTATATGTTTTGTGCACATGATGCTAAGGATTAAGGATAAGGAAAAGACGTAATTAAGGATTGGCTATATTTGGTGAAGGGTTTTTTTATGGCTTGTAATATCAATTTCATACATGCATCATAGTTTTATAGATAGGCCATAGTAGGCCAAATTATGTTAATATAAAGTCATATGCATTTTATAATTAAAAATGAAATGACATGGAATAAATTACTAGGTATAAGTGCAATGTGGTCTGAAGATAGTTCAAGGAACAAGTTAGAATCTAAAGAGTCATAGCTTGCTATACAAGGATTGAGACCTATATGAAATTAATGAATGTTATGCATAGATGACATAACTAGTGAAGAAACTCTTTCGTCTAATAAAAAAATATGATTAGTGAGGTAACTCTCCTATACAAGAAAGAAGATAACCTAAGTAGAGATTCCCATGAATGTGATTGTCCATAAAAGTAGGGATTTCCATTAACTTGACTATCCATATGTATAATGATGTGCCACGTAAATGGTGTGCCATGGAGATAGAAATGCATTCATGTAAAGGCATGTGAGCACGCATAATGGACATGTAGAATTCCTCATTGAGTTTGTCATAACGAGCTCACCCGCTTCTCCCCCTATACACACATACTATTTTGCAGGCTATATAAAGGAGATGGCAGCATGGATAGGAGCTAAAGATTTAAGTTAGTCATCACGTATAAGTTAAGGCATTACAATTGTTCCTCGTGGATGCCTAAATTACTTATGTATCAATGATATTAAGATATATGATTACTAAGTATTTTATGTTCTTAGTTATCTTCACAATGTCAATGTCTTTAAGTAAATCATGAAATATCTAAAATGAGCTTATATATATGAGATTTAGATGTTAATGATTAAGACATAAGATGTAACAAGATTATATGTTAATGATTATTGATATATAATGACATTAAAGTATAAGTTAAATGTAACACCTTAATTCTAAAGATAGCTTTTTTAGGAGTTTATATATATATATATATATATATATATATATATATGTGATTTATGTCATAAAAGAAAAGGAAAAAAGAAGTAAGAAAAGAGAAAATAAAGAAATATCATCTTTTAAGAGATGTTTTGATATTAATTTTGTATTATTTTATTCTTTAGAATTTAAGGCATGTTAATGCAAGTTTAGGATATTTAATATCAGACAAATGTAGGGAAAGGCATAATGGGCCTTCCCATGTGTTAAATTAGGCATGTTATGAGTTCTTTAGGCCTTAAGCCTTCTTGTTCCCTAGCATCGATATGGCCCAAAAATGGGTTATGACATTAAGTTTAGGGAGAATTTGTTTGGTGCACAAATTCATGCGTTTTTATAGTTTAATTCCTTTTAGATTTTTAGAGTTCTTGAATGAATTAGACATATAAAATTCCTTATAGGGATTACTTATGTTTTATAAGGTTGAAATAGAAGAAAAGAGATTAAAAAGCATAAAAGAAGCCTTACATATCCATGTAAAACTTTGCATGGTCATGCATCAATTTGAGCTAAGTTAAGGAAGGAAACGTTGAGCATTTAAATGCCTATGTAATGCCTTGCATGCCCATGTAAACTCTCTACACAATTGTGTGCACGCCTATGCAAGCCAGGCATTAGTTAAATTGAATTATACAACCATATTTTTGTGGTCATGCATGTCTTAGAGCAAAAAGGAATCACAAATACACATGGCCATGCTAATCTTTGCATGGTCATGCATCACTAAAAAGGAGAAATTTAGACTTCTTAATAAACTTCAATTGCTTCCTCTTTCAATTTCACAAGGTTCCTACTTAGTACCAACTTCAAGAACACTATTTAGATGAGTTAAGGAACACAAATTTAATCATCTAATATTCATTTAAAAGGCATTCAAAAGGCATATAATTCAATCAAAAGGAGAAGGCAAAGTTATAAGCAAGAGCTTGGGTGCAAAGAGGAGATTAAAGGGGCAATCAACTAAGAGCTTAAAAGATTGAAGAACATGGTTTCCTCCACATATATATTGATTGTTCTCTCCTCCCTTATAACTAATTTTTCTTTAAACAAGGGTATATATGGATCTTGTTTAACTAATTATGGTTATCTAATATAAGTCTTTGATTTTATTCATCCTTTGTGTTAGTAATCATTGTGAACTCATAGTTATTAATTAATTGACCATTAATTATATTAAGTTTTATGAATCAACTAGTGAGAGATGTTTTCATGAAATAGATCTTCACTGATTTCTTTAATCTATTTTGTATTAAAAGGCTTTAATAGATTATTGTTACCACTAGGGTCTCACATTATTTAACAATTACATGATGTCTAACTATTGTGTTGATGGACTTTTTATTAATCACCTAAGTGATCCATAGTAACAGATGAATAAACTAACTTGATGAAAGATTAGAAACCATAAGAAATTATCAAGTAAAGGCCAATCCTTAGTTGCCTTCTCTTATTGATTGTTTTTTGTAATAACTTGTTTTTAGTTAAAGAAGTTTCAATTCTTGTAGTCTTTAGTTTAAACAATTTGTCAACCAAGATTTTTAGATAATACAAAAGCCATAAAGCTTAGTACTTAATCCATCAGTCCTCATGAGAATGATATTTGTACTTTTATACACTTTTACTTATGACCTATGCACTTGTAGATTAAGGGCATATATGCATCACACTAGCAACTGAACAAATAAAAAAAACATATGCATCATGTTAGGATAATGGGTTATAATCATTCACTAACATCTCTCAAACTCACCCCATCACAACCTTTAGATTGTTTTTGAGGAATTATGTTGATAGAATTCAAAAAAAGAAGTGTAGACATGAAAATTTCAAACCAATAAAAATACATACTTTGATCTATTCAAATTATAACTGGATTTTATTAAATTTATTTAAATTTAAATTAAATTATTATCATTGACCAATCAAATTATCTAGTCTATTTTCATTAAATTAAATTCAAATTAAATTAATTATATCCAATTAAATTATTTAGGACCTACACATATAGCTAATCAAAATAAGTCATGTGGCCTAAATATTGCAGCAAAGACAATGGTCATAAGCCAAATGGATCAATCAAATGGTTTTCTTAAACAGAAGAATTTGAGATGAGATCAAATTTATCTCTTAAGTCTTATAGATAAAGTGAACTTTTTCTCAAGAACTCTATAAATAGAGGAGCTCATAAACTTATGAGTAACATTTGTAAGAGGCTTCACTTTACAAGTTAAAGCTTCCAAGTCTTTATGCCTTTAAATTTCACAAAGAGAGGATTTGTCTTTAATTTAAGATCAAGTCATAACACCCTCGAATCACACTTAGCATTCTTCTTCAAAGTTAAAGGAAGAGTTTCATCCTTCATTCAAGATCAAGTTCGTCTAGGCCTTGGATCTCAATTTTATTTGAAGAGTCAAATTAGTGGATTCAATCCTTTATAAAAGAAATTATTAGATGTAAGGCACGAAACTTAGTTCTTAGGGTTCTCTCATAAATGAGAACTACTTCCATTGAGTGATGAGATTGAGGAGGCTAGATTTGATGAAATCTGAATGATTTTAATGATATATGATGACTAGTTATGACATAATATGAGTAAGAAAAAATCACTAAAAGATATGAAGAAGTAAGTGCAAGACAAGGTATGTAAGTAAGTATATGTAAGAAATGATAATTAATGAACATGAATGAATGATGGAATTCAAGATTTAGTAGTGAAGAATATGACAATATTATATGTGGAGGAAAGTTATGTTAAAGTATGTTAAAAAGAAATGAGGGCGGATGAAGCTAAGGTATATACTAAGGTGCATAATCTCTGATGGTTACTAAGGTATGTAAATGTGTTCAATATGTGATAAAATGACATGTTAATGAAGTGATTTAGATGTATTTTGAATGCCTAAGTTTTATATTTGAAGTGTCTTGAAGGAAAGAATGATGACTTGGATAGTTGCATAATTGCCCTGTCTTGATGTCATTGCTTATGTTTGTTTAATGTGTGCTTGACATGATAATGTTATGTTCTTGATTTATTTTAGATGTATAGATTTTGCATACAAATTGTGTTGAATAAAGGAACAAAATGTTGAAAGTAAGGCTTATGAAAGTTTAGAATCCTATATTTGGGCATTTTGGTCTTTCCACACCCTTTTATCTTTACCTCCTTCATAAAAATGACTCTAGATCTTTTCCATCATTATTAATACCTAAAATGGTGTTTAAAGTGTATTATGGAAAAGGAAAAAAGGGTGGAAGCATAATTTTGTTGGTTCAAAATAGCATATTTGATTAACTTTTTCTAAAATACTATATATGGACATTTTAGTCTTTTTGCACCTCTTTCTCTTTATCTTCTTCCTAATCACAATTTTAGCCCCATTTCATCACATTTTGGTACTTCAAAACTTACCAAAACCCTCTTGAAACCTTTCCTCTATCCATGGCTACCAAATCAAGTAAGGAGAATTAAGTTTGCTCATCCATTTTCTTCCATCTTTCAAGTCAGTAACTTTTTTCTCTTTATTTAAAGTATGTTATAATTTTTCATATTTCTTATATATTTGTTTTGTATTTGAATAAGTGTTTTTATGGTGTTTTTAAGCTTTATGGTCATGGAAGAGATAAAATTTGGTGCTAGTTTGACATATAAATTGATGTTGTCTTCAAAAGGAATCTTAGAAGTGCTTAAAATGTGTGGGTTGTTTCATTCAATTCTTGATGAATAATGGATAATTAAATGTTAATTATTGTTCTTATATTCATATTTAAGAATATAATTAAGATAAATTAGCATTTTACACCTTCATTGAAATAAAGGCAATATTAAAGTTGTATACAATTAGAGTTTTGAAAGGTGTTGATTTATATGGATTGATTACATGAATTCTTGATGATTATTGACTTCTTAAATGTTAATTAGCATCCTAATATTTATGTTTAAGATGAGAATTAAAGGTTGAATGGTGTCTTACACCTTGGTTAAGATGGAGGAAATATTGATGTCTTAATGGGCTTTATGACGTCCTTATGTAAATGAATTATTTTTAAGAAAATAATTGATGTTAAATTAAGTTTCTTAATATTGTTTGACACTCCAGACCTTATGATTAGTGTTATATGTGAATGAAGGAGATGTTCTTCATTTAGTTGGGGTAGGATAATACATGAATATCTTAATAAATATATGGATGGTTTTATGATGAGAAATGAATGTGTTGATGAATTTTGGAGTATAAATTGATGACTATGAAATGAGTTAAGGATTATAATTATGGATTTTGCCATGATTTAATGGTGATGTTAATTTTGATGTTATGAATGAGATAAAAGGAAAATGGTTACCATGAGCTAAGTATGAAGGATGATGGTTATGTTAAAAGCTAAAGTTAATGAAAGTTATGTTTGCATGCTTGATTGATGTTATGACATCATTGTCCTTATAAGAGATTTTGCTCCATTATAATATATGTTATGCTTATGTTATATATTTTATGGATGAGTTTGAGTTACTATTTATATTTTAGATGTTATAGTAATAATGTAATGGATGTCTATGATTAGGCATATGTGTGGTGAGATGATTAAGAGCAAGTAAGTATAAAGCTAAGATCAAGTAAGGCAATGCAAAAAGATAAAGAAAGAGAAAATCCAAAGCAAAGAAGAGTGATAGATAGCAATGAAAGGTGAGGGATTTTAGTTACTTTCATTGTCCACTCTATACATACATCATCAATTTAAATGTATAGTTCGTAGAAGGCCAAACTATGTTAATTTTATGCATTCCCATGAAATGAAATGCCATTATCCTATGTCATATTTTTGTTGGCCCTAGGCACCAAGAAGGGGGAGTTTGAATTGGTGTTTAAAAAAAAAAATTAAAATGAGGATAAAGAGAGTAAAAAAGAAGACACAAGATTTATAGTGGTTTGGGTATAATCAACCCTATGTCCACTCCCCAATTCTTTGCAATTAGGTGTTTCAATCATTCAAAATTGTGTTTTAAAGCTCACACCTAACTTTTACATGTTATGTTTTCAAGCTCACACAACAACCTTTCTTACAAGTGTTTTCCAAGGCTAACACTAAAACCTCTCTTAAGTGTTTTCACAGGCTCACACTAAAACCTTTCACTAGTTTTTTATAGGCTTACACTAAAACCTATTACAATTGGTGTTTATGCTCACACCAAACAATCACTTAAATAATAAAAAGAATGAGTAGCAAAAGTGCAAGAGTTTTGTTATAAGTTGATGAATTCTCTTGCATTTTCATCTGTTTGGTGGAGTATTTATAGCTCATACCCATTAAAGAGACGTTACACTATGAAGCTCATTAACTCTCCAAATCATGCTAGGCAGATTTTGCATTAATTGCATGACAGGTGAGAGTCACGGTCGCTACTGAGGATTCGCAGTCGCGACTTTCCAATTTCCATATAGAAGCTAAAAATTGCAGTGGAAAACCCTGTTTGTGTCTAACAGCTAGTCCACATGTCATCTTCTTATTAGTCCATCAGGAAAATATAGTTGTTACTTTCTAACTGCACATAAATTCGCGATCACGAATATTCTTTGTACAGGGCGTGACCTAGGACGCAAATTCTTCTATTTGAAAGCCAAACTTCTTCTTCTTGAATCACGATCGCTACCCAAAATGTCACTCTCGTGAATTTTGTTCTCCAATGGATACTTGGGACACTTGGCATGCTGTGGTTGTGGACTTGGTTCCCTCCTTAGTCACTATTAAATTTGTGATCGCAAATGAGATGTGACACTGACTGTGAATTCGTCTATGACTTTGACACTCCCATCTTTGGATGAATCGCGATAGAGATGATGCCCCTGAATTCGTCTGGCATTGTTTCATCCTATTCTTAAGCTAAGTCGCAGTCGCGAATTATAAGTCACTGACCGCGAGATTGGATGAACTTTGCCTTCTTGAAAATTATGAACTCCATCCAACTTCCACTTGAAAAACTACCTTAAATCTACAAAACAACACTCAATTGAAACATTAGGATTGATCAATCTCCTTTGTTAAGATCAAAAGAGGTCCAGGACTTAGGATTAACCATCCTAGTCCAACAATCTCCCTCTTTTGGATTTTGACAACTTAGATTGATCTTAAGGGAAAATAATGCAAAATGTGAAGTTGGAGTGTAATATGATTCAATGAATGCTTAAGGTGAAATTTCCTAAGTGTGGCATTTAATGAAAAATGAAATTTCTAAAAATCTAAGTATGATGCTCCCCCTCAACTTATGCTATTATTTGCAAGTTATTTTCTCTCCCTCTTAAACTTAGATTCTTTCTTATTTCTATCTCTCCTTTTTTGGCAAGATAAAAAAGAGGGTGCATAAGGGAAAAGAATACATGCATAACAAATAGATGAGTGTTCATAAGGACAAAAAATAAGAATGCAACAAAGTAAATTTCATCAATCACACAAGACAAGAAATTGCAAAGAAACATTGCATATTTATTTATAAACAACAGTGGGATCACTAGTTTTTCAATTTGAAAACAAAAAAGGAAAATACAAGGAATCCTTAGTCTAGAAAGTTGGAAAGTCACCATCATCTCTAGAGGTTTCCTCTACTTCCTTATTGTTGGCACCTTTTGCTTCATCTCCATTCTCAACTTCTTCATTGCCCTCTTCTTTTTGAGTATCTTCAAATTCTGTGTAGTTCGAAAGATGGCAAGGAGGAACACCTAACTTTTCTTGTAAATCCACCATGTCACTATGAAGATGTGAGAGAAATAGGAACCACCTTTTCACCATTCTCATCATCTTATCCAATTTTTTGTTAATGGTGACAAGAGATAATTTAGATTTAGGTTTAGGTTGAGGAGGGGGGACTGGAGGTGCTCCTTCTTCAATGATGAGCCTTTTTTTCTTGGACGCTTTGGAGCTTTCCATTTTCTTGGCCTTAGGGTATAGGCATATGTATCCAGGTGTATGGCTTTTTGATAAGGTAAGTGAGGTCAAGAAAGTTTTGAGAAGGGACGAGTTTCTTAGTGAGGACTTTTTCATTTTCCTCATCAAGTGCCCCTATAAAGCGATAAATCATAATAATGTAAGAAGGCAGAAGGAATTGGCTTTTAGGTTTGGTACTCATTTTCATCAATTGATCCACAAGATACCGGCCAGTTTAAATTGGTTTGTTTTTGACAAGGCAGAAAAGAAATGCTAAGTCTTTTTGTGATACTTTCTTATTACCATCACCTCTAGCATTTACAGAAAAGGTGATGATACGATGAAGTATCCAAAGGGGTAGGGTTGCAATGTGTTTGGCCAATAAGGTTCTGGGATCGTGCTTAGTATCAATAGATATTTTTTACCAGAATTTGGAATAAATAACATCAAGTGCGGAGATGATAAAAGGAATGTTTTCTCCGACTTGAAGATTGAAGAGGGAGGAAAGTTGTTCAAAGGTAATATAAAAAGATCGCCAAAAGCCCAAAATACTAACCCATATTACCTTGCTTGAGAATCAGCTTTGCGAATCAATTGGACCATGCACATAAATTCTCTTACAATTTCTTCGTAACTAGGTTCATCCTGAAAGATGACCTTATTCCAGCCTAAGTTGGAGAGGAAAGCACGAATCTCTGCATTGATGCCCAAGGTCTCCAACAGAAAACTAGAACAAATCTTGTTGGGGAGGATGATCTTAGAAGAATTTGCTTTGTACCTCTATTTCTCCTCCTTAGTGATGCCTTTCATTAGGTAGAGTGCAGATGGTTGAGCCACAGCCTTCCCCTTCTCTGCTTTTGAGATCTTCTTAGGAGCCATTGCAAAAGATGAAAAGATTAGAAGATTTTAAGAG
Source organism: Omphalea diandra (assembly GCA_949677035.1). Taxonomy (NCBI): domain Eukaryota; kingdom Viridiplantae; phylum Streptophyta; class Magnoliopsida; order Malpighiales; family Euphorbiaceae; genus Omphalea; species Omphalea diandra. The sequence continues at coordinate 19,278 of CATIWR010183715.1, read as the reverse complement.
CTTTGGAAGGATAAAAGTTTTGGAGTAGGATGAAGTGATGAGAATCACTATTTAAAGGGTTTATATAGCCATTGAAAGGGTGCATAAATGGCTAGAAATGGATTTATGAGGAGTTGGAAATGGTTGGCAGTGAAATCACATAATGGCTTGATAGTTACTCAAATTTGCATCCGCAAATTCAGGGATTACAACCGCGATTTTCAAAAAATGTGAGTAACAAACAAATTTTCCTTGGGAATACATGCTACAATGGTCAAAATTTTGAATTCTTGACTAAAATTCAAGGTGGAGCTTGATTCTCGCGACCGTAATTTGATGTTTGATAGTCGGGGGACTAGGACTTGTAATTCACAACCGTGAAGATAAGATACCATCGTGAATTATAAGTAAGCTAGGATAGGAATGAAAAAATAAGTTTTGAAAAAATAAAAATTATGATCCACTTAAATATGTCACACATAAAACATAAGACATACAATTAATCAATCAACACACATAACTATCATACATAAGATCAAAATTTTTACTTTAGGGAATTTCCATCGAGTATTCTCAATTCTCTCTTAATAAAGTTCAATCTTTCTCCACTGAGAGGTTTAGAGAAAATATCTGCAAATTGATGATTTATGTCAATAAACTCTAACACAACAATATCCTTTCACACATGTTCTCTAAGGAAATGATGTCTTATATTTATATGTTTGCTCCTAGAATGTTGGATGGGATTCTTAGAAAGATTAATAGCACTAGTGTTATCACATTTAATAGGAATGTGATCAATTACTTTGCCAAAATCCTTCAATTGTTGTTTCATCCAAAGGACTTAGGTGCACCCGCAACTACATACTCGGCTTCTATGGTAGATAAGGCAACCGACACTTGTTTTTTGCTAAACCAATATACTAGGCATTCTTTTATAAATTGGCAAGTCCTGGAAGTGCTTTTTCTATCTAATAAACTACCTATATAATCCGCATCCAAATATCCTATGAGACTAAAGGATGAATCCCTAGGATACCATAACCCTAAATGAATTATGCTATGCAAATACTTAAAAATTGTCTTAACAACATTTAAATGAGACTCTCTAGGAGAGGATTAGAACCTAGCACACATACATACACTAAACATGATATTCGGCCAAAAGCTATAAGATAAAGTAGCCATCCAATCATACCTCGATATCTTTTTTCATCTACCATCATTCCCGATTCATCTTTGTCTAGCTTGATGGTATCACTCATGGGGGCTTTGCCTACTTTGCAACCATCCATGCCAAAGTTCTTGAGAAACCCCCTTGTGTACTTGGCTTGTTTAATGAAGATCCCTTCTTTAGTTTGCTTGATATGTAGACCGAGGAAGAATTTCAGCTCTCTCATCATGCTCATTTCGAATTCCCTAGTTATACACTTTGCAAAATCCTCACAAAGAGACTCATTAGTAGCACCAAAAATGATATCATCAATATAGATTTGTACAATTAGTGTATCATGCTTGTGCTTTTTAACAAATAGTGTGGTGTCCACCTTTCCTTTTTTAAAATCATTTTTCAACAGAAATGAACTAAACATTTCATACCAAGCTCTTGGAGTTGTTTTAATCCATATAAGACTTTGTTCAATTTAAAAACATGATTTGAAAAATAATGTGACTCAAAACCAAGAGTTTGTTCAACATAGACTTTCTCCTCAATAATTCAATTCAAAAATGCACTTTTAACATCTATTTGAAAAAGCTTGAAATTCATGTGGCATGCAACAGTTAAAAGCATCCTAATAGCCTCTAATCTTGCAACGGGGGTAAAAGTCTCATCATAATATATGCCTTCCTCTTGGTTGTATCCTTTAGCAACCAATCTAAATTTATTCATTGTGATAAAACCTTGTTTATCTAACTTATTCCTAAACACCCATTTGCAACCTATAATGGAGTGTTCTTTAGGCCTAGGGACAAATTCCCATACCTTATTTCTCTCAAATTGGTTGAGCTCCTCATGCATAGCAAGCACCCAACTCTCATCATCAAGAGCCTTATCCATTGACTTTGGCTCTAGTTGAGAAACAAAGGCAAGATTATTATCTCAAGGATGAAGTTGTGATCTAGTACTTACACTCTTAGAGGTATCATCAATGATCAAGTCCTTACGGTGATATTTTGAAAATCTCCAATCTTTGGGTAAATCTTGGCTTGGCTCATCTCTTTGTTGATATTGTGACTTCTCATCTTCTTTTGATGATTCACCTCATTCGTTGCTTTTATCCTCTCTTCTTGTGGTGTCTTCCAATTTCAGCTTTTCAAAATCACAACTTTTTTTGCTTTATTGGAGGTTTGATGTTGCTTCGTCATTTGTCAAGGACCACATGTCTTATCTTTAGTGAAATTTAGCTTGGGAAGGCGTTCTACCAACTTTTCTTTAGATAGGCTTTGAAAAAGATCCATGCTTGCATGTCGAAACCTTTTATGCCATAACCAAGCTTCATTGCTCAAAGACATAAGACACTTAAAAGATTGGTTAGCCAAATTTTCTAAGTCAATTGAGTAGGTATTGTCTTTTCTTTCACCCTTGAAAATAACCTCATCATCCACTAAAGTGGTGACTCAGTATTCCCTAGGATCAAAGGTAACTTTATTACCTTTGTCACATAATTGACTTACACTCAACAAATTATGTTATAAGCCATTAACTAATAAAATATTATCAATTAAGGAACAACCATTTTTACCAATGGTTCCAATGTCAATTACCTTACCTTTGGCATTGTTACCAAATATGACATCTCCACCTTCTTTTTCCTTTAATTCCATCAATAGCTTTCTATTTCCAGTCATATGTTTGAAACATCCACTATCCACATGCCAATTGCTTGATTTAGTGGTTGCCACTCTTCCCTACATAATAAAAGTGAGTCACCTTTTCTTAGGTACCTAAGCATACTTAGGTCCTAGGAGGTTAGGAGATGAAGGGTCCTCTAATTTAAGGTGAGCCTTTATAATAAAATAATGAATGTTAACATGCCTAAATTTCATGCAATAATGGCATTAGAGTTTAAACTTGTAAGTCTTTCTCCTACGTATACATTTTATATGAGTAGGAGGCCTTCTTATACCTTGATTATGTGAATGCATGCATGTGCATGTATGATGAGAACTAGTCGAGAATTGTTTGTGAGTGTGAGCATGCTTTTTGTTGTGCATGTAGGCATGGTTAGCTCTTTGAGTCTTAGCTCTTGAGCTTTGAGGAGCCTTCCCTTTGCCCTTAGACTTATGAGGCTTAGTGCTATGAGCACTTTTCTTCCCAATTACCTTAACACTTGAGGTTTGAGGTTCTGATGATCTAACAAGTATATGTGATGATGATGAGGCTCCATTGAAGCCTAGACCATGTCTAATCAATGGTGGTCTTTGAGACACAATCAATGTGTCTAAGGCTTCTTTTCCTTTGTGAAACTTAGATATTAAGCTATTAAGCTTAATGACTTCTCTTTTTAGAGAGTCATTCTCTTTTCTCAATGAAGCCAATGAAGAGGATAATATAGAAAGATTTTCCATAGATTTCTTAAGCTTAACATTTGATGTTCTCAATTTGCTTACAAGATCATTGAGGGATTTATAATCATCTTTTAATTTTTGACATTTTTTCTTGTAAGACTTCATTTATACTTGTATTTGTCACATCTCATAGTAAGAACCTCTAGAAGCTCTTCATCTATCTCATCTAAATCGTCTAAATCTAAATAAGAGTGGGAAGAAGTACTTACCTGATTTGGAGAGTCATCTTGTGCCATGAAGCAAATGTTGGCAACTTCTCCAAAGTGGCTGAGAAACTCTTCTTCTTCTCCTCGTCACATCTCTTCTTCTTCTTTATTTTGGGGCAATAGTATTTGATGTGGCCTTGCTTGCCATATTCATAGCAAGTGACTTTATTGGATCTCTCTCTTGGATTAGGAGTTGTCTTATTGAAGCTTCTTCTCTCTTTTCTTCTTCTAATTAACTCCTTTATCCTTTTTGAGAGCATTGCTAGCTCTTCTTCTTTTTTGTCACTCTCTTTATCATTAGAGGTTGTTTCTACCCCCTTCTCCTTTGTTGAGGATTCGAGTCCTAAGATTCTTCTTTGTTTTTTTATTTTTCTCCTTGGCCCCTTAGTTTCTTCATTTGTTCATCCTTTTGTAAGGCCAACTCATGAATTAAGAGTTTGCCTACCAACATGTCCATAGAAGCCTTTCCAATCTCTGGATTGGACTCTTGAATGCTGCATAGGCTTGTACCAAACTTATCTAATGGAAGAGTTTTAATGATTTCTGTGTTTGCCTCATAGTTGGTGAGAGTTCTTCTAAATTTCTTCATGTTAGTGAAAATGGATAGGAGTTTATTTGTTATTTTGATGATGCTTTCATGGTTGTTCATCATGAAGAGCTTTCATTCTATCACATACATCTCCAATCAGCTTGATTTAATTAGTGTTGTGCCCTCATGATAGTTTTCAAGAGTCTTCCAAATGGCATGTGTTGTTTGGTAATGTTGCACTCTTTCAATCTATTCCTTAGAAAGAGAGAGCTTAGAAGAATACCATTGCTCTCTTATTTTTGCCATTTGACCTCCTATGAGCTTCAAACCAATCTTCTCTTGGAATGAGTTCTTCAATTACATCCACTACTTTAAAGGGTGGCTTTCATTCTTTAACAACTACATCCCAAAGGTCCAATACATCTGTGTCAAGATAAATCTTCGTCCTATACTTCTAATGAGTATAGTCGGATCCATCAAAGTAGAACTTAAGGTGTGAATGCATTCCCTCTTGTGCCATGAACTTTGCTCACCTAATTAAGGCTTATATGTGAAACCAGGCTCTAATACCACTTATTAGCCCTACGAACCAAGAAGGGGGGGGGGGTTGAATTGGTGTTTTAAAAAAATTAAAATTAGGATAAAAAGAGAGTATAAAAGAAGACATAAGATTTATAGTGGTTCAGATATAATCAACCCTATGTCTACTCCCTAATTCTTTGCAATTGGGTATTTCACTCACTCAAAATGGTGTTTCCAAGCTCACACCTAACTTTTACACTTTGTGTTTTCAAGGCTCACACAATAACCTTTCTTACAAATGTTTTCTAAGGCTAACACTAAAACCTCTCTTAGTGTTTTTACAAGTTCACACTAAAACCTTTCACTAGTGTTTTACATACTCACACTAAAACCTATTATAATTGGTGTTTATGCTCATACTAAACAATCACTTAAAGAATAGAAAGATGAGTAGCAAAAGTACAAGAGTTTTGTTACAAGTTAATGAATTCTCTTGCATTTACATCTGTTTGGTAGAGTACCTATAGCTCATACCCACCAAAGAGACATTACACTATGAAGCTCATTAAATCTCCAAATCATGCTAGGCAGATTTTATATTAATTCCATAATAGGCGGGAGTAGCGATCGCTACTGAGGATTCACGATTGTGACTTTTCAATTTCCATATAGGAGCCAAAAATTGCGGCAAAAAACCCTGTTTGTGTCTAACGACTAGTCCACATGTCATCTTCTCATTGTCCATTAGGAAAATATAATCGTTGCTTTCTAACTGCTTACAAAAGTTACGATCGTGAATATTCTTTGTAAAGGGCGCAACTCAGGATGCAAATTCTTCTGTTTGAAAGACAATCTTCTTCTTCTTGAATCACAGTTACTACCCAAAATGTTGTCCTAACAAATTTTATTCTCTAACAGATACCTGGGACACTTGGCATGTTGTGATTATAGACTTGGTTCCCTCCTTAGTCACTATGAAATTTATAGTCACGAATGAGACACAACATTGACTGCAAATTCATCTATGACTTTAACACTCCCATCTTTAGATGAATCATGGCAGAGATGTTGTCAGTGAATTTCTCTGGCATGGTATCATCATGTTCTTTAGCTAACTCGCGGTCGCGAATTACAAGTCATTGATCGCGAATTTCGATGAACTTTGCCTTCATGAAGATTATGAACTCCATCCAACTTCCATTTGAAAAGCTAACTTAAATCTGCAAAATAACACTCAATTGAAACATTAGGATTGATCAATCTCCTTTGTCAAGATCAAAATAGGTCAAAGACTTAGGATTAACCATTCTAATCTAATAATTTTTAAATGGCATGTGATATGAGGATAGTTTAGGGAAGAAGTATGAATCTAAAGGGTCATAATTGGCTATGCAAGGATTATATCCAATGTGAAATGGATGTAATGTTATGCACGTATGACAATACTAGTGAGGAAACTCCTCTGAGATAAGTAAATGATACGGTTGCTAAGACAATTCTCCTGAGAGTGCACGATTGGAGAGGCAACTTCCATATGCAAGAAAGATAAGTAAACCAAGTAAGAATTCCCATAGACTTAACTATCCATGTATGTAATGTTTTACTATGTAAATGATGTATGCAGATGTTATGCCATGAAGCTAGAGATGCATTCGTGTAAATGCATGTGAGCATGCATATGGACAATACAAATTCCTCACTAAGTTTCCCATAAGGAGTTCACCCCCTCCTCCCCATAGATTGTTTTGTAGGTTGAGCATAGGATTGATATCATGAATGATGTTTAAAGGTTAAAGGTTATAAATAAAGGTTTAAGTTATGTATCATATATTGTAAAGGCACTATATTGTTTCTTCGTAATTGCTTATAGTAATATATATATATATATATATATATATATATAAAATAAAGGTAAGTAAAGGAAAGAATAAAAAGGAATTGGTTAGTGAGTCTAGACTCCCTAGCTCATGACATAATATAATAACAAATGAATTAAATGGTTATAGTCTAATATAAGAAAGTGTTTTATGAAATATTTGGGATCAAGCTTAGCTTGAATCCCTATCTCACTTTTGTATTATCCTAAGAATCTAAATGGGGCAAATGAAAGCTAGTAAGGTTTATGGGCCAACAAGTTTAAATTTTAGATTCAAGGTATCAGAAAGCTTAAAAATGGGCTTTAACCATGAGTAATTAGGCTTACTATGGGTTATAGAGGCCTTAAGTCTTCTCATTCCTTAACCCCAGTGTGGGGTCTGAAATTCAGGTCATGACATTAGAGATTGTATAATTTGTACTTGTTTTTTCATATCTTAATTTTTAGGCATGAAATTTATGTGTATAAATTTCTAGCACGCCCAATGGGACGATCTATACCTCTCATCTCTTCTCTTCAAAGTGTAAATCAACTTTTTAACATGCAATCCAATTAGGTTTCTCCAGCATTGAAGACACCATCGGTAAGATTGCTCAGTTAAAAGCTTGAACTACTTTCATTATTGAATCAATCATTGATGCCAACCCTAGTGTTGGTTTCATAACTAAATTTATTGCTAATGTTTATGAGCGATCAATCCCTCTTTTGTAGGAATCTTTTATCCCTCTATAAGCACTAAGGGCAACTGAAAATGATTTATCATTTTTTCTTTCCCTTGCAAAAGGGCTAACATTTGGTTAGATGTCTACCTCTGCTAGTGGTATATATAGTTTAACCTCTCCTCGTACATTGTCAAGTGGTGTCATGATGGCGATGACTGCAAGCACATCGATTATGGAGGATCAAATTGCCAATCTAACAAAGATGGTGAAAACTCTTACTACTGTAAATGCTGAAAAAGATGTTTAAAAGGATGCTCATATTATATCTTTATTGAATAAAGTTAAAACCAAAAAGAAAAGCTCTTACTACTGAAACCTCACAATAACCTTAAAAGGTTATTGGAATTATTATTGCTCTAAAAGATACTAAGACTATTCAAATGGTTGTTGATGGTTTCATTTATATTACTCAATTAAAAGAGCTTATAAATAAGGCTATCAAAGATCAAGTCGAGAGCATAACTTAGCCTTCCTATACCTGTGCCAAGTCATATACCTAAAGGATTGATAAGTTGAAAATGCCTAAGAATTATCAGCCGCTAAAGTTTCAACATTTTGATGGCAAAGGAAATCCTACGCATCATGTCACTCATTTTGTTGAAACCTGTAATAATGCTAAAACATATAAAGATCTTCTCATCAAAAAATTCATTCGATCACTCAAAGAGAATGTTTTTTATTGGTACATGGATCTTAAGTCAGGCTCAATTGATAGCTTGGAACAATTGGAGCATGAGTTCGTCAATCACTTTTACAACATGCAACATATCATTAGCATGATCAAACTTACTACTACTTATCAATTCAAGGATGAGCTAATTATTAATTACATCCAAAGATGAAGAAACTTAAGTCTCAACTACAAAGATAAACTTTTTGAACGTTCTCAAATTTACATGTGTATCAAACGTATGCACTAGGAGCTTTTTTATATCATTTAAGGGATTAAGTCTCAGTCTTTTGAAGAACTCACCACCTGGGCTCATGATATGGAGCTCAGTATTGCATATTCTGACAATCAAAGTATGCTAGTATAAGAAACCAAAAATTGTAAAGAAAAGAAAGAGACAATGAAAGGCCAATAAGTCAGCGTCTAATTTGAATCAATGGTTGTAAGTTTAGTTGCACTAAATATAAATACCAAATCTGAAAAGAAGTCAGATGGTCAACCTACTATTGCCCAAAGTAAAGAGCAAAAAAAAAACAACATTGAAAGAAAGATAAGAGAAGTAATACCCTTTTCCTAATTCTGATGTGTCCATCATATTATATGATATATTCTAAGCTTATCTTATTGAACTTCCTAAGATGAAGCATCCTGAGGAGGCCAACCATATTAATAATCAAAACTACTACAAGTACCATCAGTTGATTAGTTATCCAGGGGGAATATGTTTTTTCTCAAAGGATAAGATTATGGACCTTCAAAAGAAAATTGTTTTTATGGATGGGGAAGCTAGCTCTAATATGGCTTATGTCTTAATGACCAATCCTTGTTGACCTTTGGTGACATCCACAATTAACTTTTGGTCTTTTGACCCAGTCAAAATCAAAACTCCTACTCCTAAAGAGAATGTTAAAGGTTTAACTAGAGGCATCATCCTAAGCATAAATGCCCAAGAGGATGAATTTTGAAAAAGGAGTAAAAAAAAAGCATGCTCCTAAAGAAGAGCCTCATCCTAAACGAGCCACAGTATTGAAGAAGTGAAAAAATTTACAATGTCTCCCAAACCAGAAAGATTAAGAAGGTGTAGAAAAATTATTGCTTCATCTCCAAGTGATGACCTTTTTTATCAAAAACTAAGGGTACCAATCACCTTGACTGATTTCATGCCAGAAAAGCTTATGGAAGAGTCTTATCTTATTATTTATGATCATCAAATTAAAGGAGATGACGAACTAGATGATGAGTTAACAGATGGAGAGATAATGATGGCTATGCCTAAAGCTTTTTGTGTGTACATTGAAAAGATCAGTTTTACAGATGATGATCTTTTTCTTGTTCTAAATTTCACAATTGACCACTTTTGTCATAGGGTACATTTAACAGAAAAAGGTTAATCAAATCCTAATGGATGAAGAATTAGCTATTAACATCCTAATAACTAAAACCATGAAAGAACTTACCTTAAGTATGAATGAGCTTTGCCAAAGTAGATTGATGATTAAAGGATTTAATCAAGGTGGGCAAAAGACCATTGGCAAAATCTGACTTGATTTGCTTATTGATGACATGGAGTCAGGTGGTATGTTTCATATTATTAATGCAAAGACAAGTTATAATGTGTCGTTAGGATGCATATGGATTCATAATCATGATATTGTTTTGTCTACACTTTATCATTACTTCAAATACCTTAATAATGGATAAGTGAAAAAAGTGGGAGTCGATTCCAACCCTTTTACTGTGACATAATCATATTTTACTAATGCAAAGTTTTACTTCTCATAGATTATGGAAAAGTACAATTTATTCCTGACCTAATTTAAGACGAAAATGAATTGGCCAACAAAAGAGAAGACCAAAAGGGACCCAAAAAGGATCACCCGTTACTATTTAAAAAAGAAGACAAAAAGAAATATTTCCTTAAAAACTCGAGTATTTATAAGCAAAAAGCTTTAATGCTTCTATGTTCCCATATCCAAAAGGAAAAAGGGTTAAACATCCTTTCAAGCCAAAATGGAGGATATCACTTAAGGTTTAAAAGACATGACGCTCCCAGTTGCTAGCCTCAGTGCTTTTAAAATTTCAAAATGCCCATTAAAGGGATTTGTGAAGTCCTCACAAGGGCTAAAAATTGAATATGGGGATCCCCTAATTAAGCATATGAATGGCTTTGACCCAAATGCTTATAGGTTGTTAGCCAAAGCCAGATATGGGAAAAATAAGGCTTCTAAGCTTTCAAGGGATTCAAAAGATAGTGATGAAAAAATCGAGACAAATACTAGCAGGAAACGTAAAGTGTGGAGAAAAAAGTTACCGTTGTTCAAACCTTTAGGGCTTGTCTTAGTTGTGAATCCTCAATTCCATTATGTGTAAAAGTTCATAAAGAAAACTTTAGATACAATATAATAGATGGACATAAAGGTAATCAACATAATTCATCAAAACCTTCAATTTTTTATAGATTGGGACCTTTGAATCATGTTTCAGTATTTGATCATATTAGGACATAAGAGGGAGAGGCATCCATAGTGAGGAAGATTCCTATATAAGTAAGGCTTAGGGTCTTTAAAGCCAAAAAGGCAAAGAACCAAAGGAAAAGGTGTCCTGCTGATTTGATTCATTCAAAAGACATACATAGTAGATTTCCTTTTAGAATGAAGCAAAAGGTGTAATGAGTGGTAAAAATTAGGGAATTATTGATAGTGGAACAATAAATAATGTTGATCACCAATCTAGTCTATGATGAACAAAAAGGAAATATGAAGCAGTAGGAGCATATTATCATACTATAAAAAATGTTAATCGAGATGAGCCATTAATAGAAGAAAATGTTGAAAAGGCCCCACTTGCTTTCAAGGAGGGAAACAATGCTACAGTGGATGAACTAAAACAAATCAATCTTAGGACATATGAAGATCCATGACCTATCTTTCTAAGTACAAATTTTTTTATTGAGGATGAAAAGCCATATATAGGGCTGCTCATTGAGTATCGTGATGTTTTTGTCTGGTAGTATAGAGAAATACTTAGTTTAGACCCAAAAGTTTCACTTCATTACTTAGCTATGAAAAAAGGGATAGGACCTGTCAAATAAGCTTATATGCATTTTTTATCTTAATTAATCCCACTAATCAAAGTTGAGATCAATAAGCTAATTGAAATTGGTTTCATTTGTGAAGTTTAGTAACCAACTTGGATTGCAAACATAGTCCTGATTAGAAAGAAGAATGGGTAGATAAGGATATGCATTGATTTTTGAGATCTTAATAATGCTTATCCAAAAAGATTACTTCCTGCTTCCTATCATAAAGATTATGATTAATGTAACCACTAGATATGCTAGGTATCATTTTTGGATGAATTCTTTGGCTACAATGAAATCTTGATGGCATTGGAAAATGCGTATGCTACAACATTTAGAACACCAAAAGGAATATACTGTTATAAAGTTATGCCTTTTGGATTGAAAATGCAAGAGCTACTTATGAAAGGGCCATGAAAATGATCTTTGATGATATGCTTCACAAAAATGTTGAATGCTATGTTGATGACTCAGTTGTGAAGTCTAAGGAAGTAGTTGACCATCTTCAAGATCTATAAATAGTCTTTAAACATTTAAGAAAGTTCAAACTCAAAATTAACCTTTGAAGTGCACTTTTTGAGTCTCTTCAGGGAAATTCTTAGGCTTTATTATTCGACATAAAACATTGAAGTTGATCAATCAAAAATTGATGACATCATTAGAATGCTCAAGCCAAGAAACATCCATGAGCTCAAAAGTTTGTAAGAGAGGTTGGCCTATATTAGAAGGTTCATTTCTAATTAAGTGGGAAGGTGTCAACCATTTAGCCACTTAATGAAGAGAAATGTCCCTTTTGAGTGTGATGAGGCATGCAGTGATTCTTTCAAGTGCATTAAAGAATATTTACTAAGTCCACATGTCCTAATCGCACCTATTTAAGGATAATCTCTTATTTTATATATTATTACCTAAGAAAGTCCTTTAGGAGTTTTACTTGTTTAATAAAATGATGAAGGGAAATAACATGCACTTTATTACCTTAGTAGAATGATGAATTGCGTAGAGCTAAACTACACTTATATTAAAAAGATGTGTTTGGCATGATGTTTGCAATTAAAAAGTTGAGGCATTACTTATAGGCTCACTCAATTTGTTTAATCTCACGAGCTAATATGATCAATTATATCATATCAATACCAGTCCTATTTGAAAGATTAGCTCAGTGGGGGACTCTTCCTTTAAGAATTTGAAATAAATTATGTGCCACGAAAAGTTGTGGAAGGACAAGATCTAGTCGATTTCTTAATAGATCATCCAATTTTTTATGATTGTGAATTCTTTGAAGATCTTCCCAATGAAGAAGTTTTCTTTATTGAAACTCCATATCCATTAAAAATGTTATTTGATGGTGTCGATAGATGTGATGGTTCAGAAGCTAGAATTGTATTCACCACTCCTACAGGAGAAGTATTATCATTTGTATTCAACCTCACTATGTTATGTTCAAACAATGTAGCAGAATACCAAGCCTTAATCCTTGGACTTGAAATGGCAGTAGATATGGATATTCCATATTTAAAGATATTTGATGATTCAAAATTGATCATCAATCACCTCCTCTCACTATATGAAATAAAGAAAGCTGATCTTTTTCCATATTTCAGGTATGTAACAGGGCTCATTGCATCATTAGATGAAGTGACAATTAAGCATGTACCTTAAAAAGAGAATCGAAAAGCTAATGCATTAGCAAACTTAGCATCAATAATGGCATTGCCTAATTCAAAAATTAAAGTGTCATTATGACAACAATAAGTTGCGTCCCGAAATAAAGGATGAAGAAGAGGTTTATGTTGTCTCTATTTATGAAATTGAAGAGGAAGATTGGAGATAACTACTCATTGACTACTTAGAACATGAAAAGTTATTTGACAACCCACAACATAAAATAGAAATAAGGCAACAAATTCATCGATTCATATTCTACTAAGGTGTTTTTATCATCATTCTTTTGATGGGTCATGTTATGATGCCTTAGAGAAGGAGAGGCATCTAAGGTGATACAAAAAGCACATTTAGGGATATGTGGTGCTAATTAATCAGGGCTAAATGAGGGGATACTACTGGCCTACTATGGTAAAAGATTGCATGGACTATGCTAAAAGATGTCAAGATTGTAAATTTCCTGCAAACTTAATTTGCTAACCTCTTAAACCACTCCACCCGATAGTTAGGTTGTGCTATTTGATGTTTGGGGGCTTAAGGTTGTTAGGCCTGTACCAAAAAGTTCTGGTTGGTACTGCTACATCTTAGCTGAATTGATTACTTTTTCAAATGGGCTGAAGTTGCTCTATATAAAGAAGTCAAGAAGGAAATTATGGTGCACTTCATCTAAACAAATATTATTTATAATTATGGTGTGCCTTGTTATAACATAACCGATAATGGAAAACAATTTCATAATAAGGAGATGGACAAGTTATGTAAGCACTTTGATTTTAAGCAACACTCCTCACCCATGTATAATGCCCCAACTAATGGACTTGCAAAATAAAACACTATGCAACATCCTTAAAAAGATTGTCAGTCGATCAAAAGCGATTGGCATGAAAGAATGGGTGACGTGTTATGGGCATATTGTACTACATATTGTACACCAACACAAGCCTCCCCATATTCAGTGGTGTATAGTGTAGAAGTTGTTCTTCTATTTAAGCAATAAATTACATCCTTAAAAATTGCAATTCAAGGACTCATAAACAAAGATAATGTCCATCTATGCCTTAAGGAGTTGAAAGTTCTTGATGAGAGGCAACTTAAAGCATAATAAAGGTTACAGTATTATTAAGCTTATGTATCTAAATCCTTCAATAAAAAATGTGGCCTTAATCATTTCAAGTGGGTGATCTAGCTATTACAATTAGAAGACCCATAATCATGTCAAGACATATGAACAACAAGTTCACTTCTAATTAGGATGGCCATTATATTGTTTAAAAAGTTTATTCAAATGGTGTATATATGATTATAGATTAAGAAGGAATGCAAGTTGGATCTATTAATGGAAAGTTCTTAAAGTGCTACTAAGCTTATATGTTTAACGTCACTCATGGCCTACATGAGCTAAAACTGTGAACAACGAAAAAATAATAAAAAAATGAACTACGTAAAGACTTTATCCTTCTTAGGAATGTACATAAGTAGCTTGGTATTTTGCCAAGGTTAGTTCCCTCAACAGAAAAAAAAATCCAAGTTATAATGCAATATAAAAGTTTGCATTGAAACTTTATCTATATCAAATGCAATTGTTCCATGCCTATAATTATGGAATTCAAAATGAAAACTAAAGGAAAGAAACAAGATCTACGACCGTTAGTCAAGACTATGCATATCATCAAATTCAACATCAAGCAATTTCTCAAGCTAGCTAAGGCATGTTCATCAACTTCACTTTAGATATGAGCAATCTTGATAAAAGATATTTTTACTTGCACTTGGAAAATCCTACTTGTTAAGTTTGACATATCATCATTGACCTTCTCCAAAGGATATTTAAGTTGTTATTTCATTGAAATCAAGTGTTTATACTCTTCCTTAACTTTTGCTAGCTCTATCTCTATAGAAGAATAATCATAGTAAATTGAAGCTCAAGCATTGAAAGTTCCCGCAACCTTAAAAGTACTAAGGCATGTAAGGCTAGTGTTTTCATGAGGAAGAATAAATATAAATAACCAGCAAGAAATTGAAGTAGCCAAATACACTTCTTCTTATAAATTGAGTTCTTCTATGCCAAGTGTTATAAAAGGCCTTTGCCATCTCTAATCACAAGGTAATGCATGCTAATAACCTCTAGTAAGGTTAAAGGTCTTTTTAGGCTTAGTGGTTTAGTTTACAAAATCTATTTCTAATGGCTTAACATACCTACTATTATTGTGGAACCAAAACTACACCCAACTCTTAATGGTCATCACGAAATCATCCCAGCTCTATGAGAATGCCTATAAAATGCATGAAATATTTATTTACAAATGCATGGCAAATAAGGTCAATTTTTCTCATCAAGTCTTATGAGTTTTATAGTGGGAAAGATCACTTCATTCAACCTATAGTTGGGAGATTGCCAAGTACATTTTAAGTCTCACAATGAAATGGATTCTTCACCTATAAAGAGGTAAAGGGTGTTAATTAATGGACTTCAATGTTCATAAAAGCATTGCACCATATTTATCAATTTATTATGAGTGAAGAGTGAGGCAAACAAAACACTATAAATGCTAGCTTTGTTGAGGACTTTCTTATTTTTGCAAGCATATATTCAAGCCACTTCTAATAGCATTTGACATAGGCGAATTCTCTATTAAATTTAAAAGAAGAAGGCTAGGAAACTTTGCTATTGAAAATGTGTCGACCTAACAATAATAGACTATCAGTAGATACTTTAAGAAAATGAAGAGAATATCTCAATTATAAACTTAAATGATTGATGGTACTGTTATCAATTGGATTAAAGAATGAGTATGAAACTTCTTTTATCCACTTAGTTAGATGTGTTGGCTCTTTCAAAATATTCCATGGTGAAGTAAAAGGTCTAATAGTAGGGCATTGAGTCCATAAATGAGTGCTTGAGCTCATGCCATTCTCATCATCACTAAGGATTCTTATACCAGGTCGTTGATGGGCATCCAAAAAATCCTCAATGTGAACCATCCTTGTAAAATTTGAAGAATCTGTAAATATGCTTGATCTAATCAATTAAGAAGTTGAAGAAAGCCAAAGTTATAAAGTTACAAAATACACTTGCCTAGTCAAAATAAACCTATGTAGCTAAAAGTCAAAATAATGAAAGTAGAAAATCAAATCAGCCTTTCATATAAAAGTGAGATGAAATTTTGAAGAAGTCATTTTTAAGTATAAACAAGGTAGAAATCCAAAACAAGTTTTAAGGAGAAACTGCACAGAAATTCAAAGCAAAAATTGTAAAGAAATTATTTTTTTGACAAGAAATCTCAAGAGAGTCAAGGGAATCATGTGTCAACTTAGCTAAATAAATCAAGGAGTTCATAAGTAAACCTAATTTCTCGAATAGCTAAGGAATTCAAAATCAACTTGACTCATAATAAGGAGACACAATCAAAAAGTCAAATAACAAAAGTCGACCTAACCAATGAAAGCCAAAGAGTTCAAGTCGAATTGACAACTTAAAGGACTAGAGAGTTACAAGCAAGAGAGCATCAAATTGAAGTTCACAAGTCGATTTTATAACTTAAACAGCTAAAAGGTTATGGTCATAATGGAACTAAATCAAGATGCTAGTGACAAAAGAAAATCAATCTATAAAAAAAAAAAAAAAGGAGTTGATTACAAAAGAATTTCTTTCTTTTTCAATTTAAAATTAAAAGAAATTAAAAATATAATACTTGTAAGAAAAAATTATTATGAAAAAATTATTTTGTTGTCAATTACTAAAAAGAAAAAATCCCTAATCTAGAAAAATGGGGCTACATGAAATAGAATCAAAAGAAGAAATCATGATTTGATTATGTGTGGGATGGTGGCAACACGGTAAAGTTAAAGATCTAGATGATGATCAGATGATGGCGCCATTGACCAAGTCATTGATTAAAAAAAAAGGAGAAACATCAATTAATGTGGGTAGAATCTCCACTACAAAATACATGTAAATATCTACATATTATACATATGTTTGTCATGTTGTAAAGATTGGCACAAGTTTAGCATATGCATGTGGCTTTGAGGGAATGCTTATGGCGTTGAGATGCGCACCAATAAGCATGGCATGGGAGAATAAAGAAAATGTCTTACATGAAAGAGTCATGATTTCTTTGTATTTTAATGGAGAAAAATAAAATTAGATGGTATACCTTGATTTCTTTGAACAATTTCTTTTTTAGTCACTTAATACCAAAAAGTTGATTGTGTCATCAAAACACCAGGAAAGCTACCATAATTTAAAAAGAAGGGTTAATTGTTTTGGCCTTTATAAAGTGACTGAAGGCCAAAATAATGTTTGATAAGGAGTATATTTGCATAATTGTGTTGACGATCTACTATTCTATCAAGAATAAAATTTTTAAAAGATCTTCAATTTGCTAGAGTTAGTATTTCAGTGCAACTCAAGTATAGAGATTTTGGGTCATCAAATCATATGGACTTCTAATCTCAAATTGGGCTTATAAAAGAATTTAGGTCCAAGTAATAAAATATGAATTTAGTCTTATTGAATCTGAATTTAAAATTTATTGAAACCTAAAATTCATGTTACCAAATTACATGAATAAAAGAGAAGTCTACATAAAAAAAAATGAGATATATTCACTTTAATAAATTTATGTGTGGATAAGTCTCCAAGGGTATATGCAGACATGAATATTTTAGACCAATTAAAAATATAAATCATAATTAGATTTAATTAAATTTTTTTGAATGGAAATTAAATTATTATTATTATTATTGACTAATCAAATTATTCAATCTATTGTAATTTAATTAAATTCAAATTAAATTAATTTTATCTAATTAAATTATTCAGGTTCCACACATATGACTAATCAAAATAAGCCATGTCACCTAAATGATGCAACAAGGACCAATGGTCATAAGCTAAGTGGACCAATCAAATGGTTTTCTTGAACATAAGAATTTGAGTTGCGATCAACTTTATCTTTGAAGTCTTATAGATAAAGTGAAAGACTCTTCTCAAGATTTTTATAAATAAAGGAGCTCCTACACTTACGAGGATCATTTGCAAAAGGCTTCACTCTGTAAGTTAAATCTTCCAAGTCTTTAAGTCTTCCAAGTGTCCAAGCCTTCAAGTTCACATGGTGAGGATCCGTCTTCAATTCAAGATAGCGCCCTCAAATCACACTTGGCACTCTTTTCCAAAATCAAAGAAAGATTTTTATCCTTGATTCAAGATCAAGCTCATTCAATCCTCAAATCTTAATTTCATTTCAAGAGTCGAATTAAAGGATTTAATTTTTTTTGTAAAAGAATTATTAGAGATTATACTCCAATTTTTTTTTATAAATTTGATAATTTATGCCTGCCTTCTCTTGTCTTAATTTTTTGGCATGAAATTTGTGTATAGAAGAAGATTATAAATTTTGTTTTTCATTGCAGGCACTATATTTACTTCTAAATATTGCTAAGTATTTGTTTTTCCCAAGATGCCTAGAAAGGAGGGTTAAATAGGGAGTGAAAAGTTGAAAACTTTTTTAAGTGTAGGAGAAAAGAATTTGTGACATCCCATTTACTAATCATTTAAATTTCTCTCTAAGTCTATCCATTGTCATTTAAAAGACCTGATTAATTTTTTTTTCACTATGTCTCTTATTCACCACTTAGTAATTATTTACAACAAAACATACATAAATAATCAAACTAAAATACTAATTGACTGCATACTGGCCCAACCTCTATTGTACTGCTAGACAGTGACTTCGAAAAGTATACTGGATGCAATCTTTAGTCTACTCTTCCTGAAATAAGATTTCAAACAAAAGAGTGAGTTTGCATACTCAGTAAGTAAATGCATAACGATACTTTAATCTCAAATAATGTAATAATATTTAAACATAAATAACTCATCATCATATCCATGTATGAAATAAAGAGTTTTTTCTCTTAAATGCCACATAGGCTATTAAAGGTTATTGCCACACGTGATGTCATAAATTGCTGCCACATAGGCTATAGATATGATTGCCACAAAGGCTTTCATTTTTAGTTGCCATATAGGCTATATATATTGTTACCACACAGGCTATAGATCTCATTGCCACACAGGCTATCAAAAGTTCTTGCCAAGCAGGCTATTATAGCATTGCCACATAGGCTATCAAATGTTCTTGCCATATAGACTATTATATCATTGTCACACAGGCTATTATATCATTGCCACACAGGCTATCATCTCATTGCCACACAGGCTATCATATCATTGCCACATAGGCTATCAAATGTGTTTGCCACACAGGCTACACTGGTTGTTACCACATAAGCTATCGAATATTATCGCCACATAGGCTATCAATTATTATCGCCACATAAGCTATCGAATATTATCACCACGTAGGCTATCAATTATTATCGCCATATAAGCTATCAATTATTATCGCCACATAGGCTATCAAATATTATCGCCACATAAGCTATCAAATATTAT